>PVJA010005784.1:51019-77290 GCA_004027025.1 Myocastor coypus | reverse complement strand
TTAATAGGGAGGTGGGTCATGTCCACACACTGCACTCTATAGAATGATTGTGAGGACAATATGCAATATGTCAACTTTCAAAGAAAAAAAGGGGGAAAAGAAAAAAAAAAGTAATGTGGATTTAGAAAGGTTAATGTTTAGTTGTTTGATCAATCTTATATACCTATATGTATTAATCTAAACTGATCCGATGATGAAAGACATGAGGGGGAAAGTGTTGAAATATTTCCTTTTCATAGCTATTGTTCTAATTTCCTTATGTTGTTATATGGATTCCTATGGTCAAAACCTCTAAATTTAAGAATTAGTCAACTTGATGACAAAAATCAACCATCACTTGTGTGTTCTAAGGGGAGTTTGGGAGAGAAAAAAACAACAAATCTACAGTAGATATTTGCACTCACTTAAATTTCTTCTCATGAAACATTAGTTCTCAGCAAATCTATATTACCGATGTTTCCTTTATCTTTCTATTTTCATTGATCTGCATTGGTTTTATCAGCCTACTGCAATTACATTTGCTGTTCCTGTTAATTTTCTGAGATCTTGGCACCTAAACTTTTCCAGACTCATTCACTGATGACTATATAAAGTTCAGGATCAATGGATTTCAATGGTTCTTACACGAGTGACTAGAAACACCAATTAAAGACTGGTAATGGAATAGCACACTTGCCTGTGGATCTCAAAGCAATTTACTAAGAATCATTATATGATCTTACAATGTCTAGGGCAAGTGATTGTGTCCACATTTGCTTATGGCACTGTGAAACCGAGGGCCCATTTCTCTTATCGTGCTATGCCCCACCAGGCTGATGATAACCCTGGGAACTCTTTAGAAGCCAGTGGGGAAACTGGTGGAAGCTGCACTGCAGGGGGTTAGAGGTTAAGCCTGCTGTTCAGTTGTCCCACCAGGAGTCACACAGCAGATTGGTTACTTCCACAGTTTTGTTCCTTCCAGTTGAACTAATAGGAACTTTTTAGATCCAACCAGTGTTTTGAATCTTGGAGCTACTGACCCCGATCCTTCATTCGGACTTGAAGCTACTGCTGGCTGAGTGGATACTTCAGGAAAGCATAGTGGTTGCTCCCATTAACACAAGAGTATAAAAACTTCCTTCTCCCAAGGACAAATGTAAAACCTTGCATTTACTTTTTACATCTACCTTTTTGTTGCCTTTGACCTTAATAACATTAATTAGATACTTTCTTTCTGGGTATAGAAGTGATTTACAACACAGAAATGTTTGAAAATAAACAAAATTATAAAAATACGGACACTTAAATTGCGCACAATTTTATCACCTAAAATTAAGCAGTTAAACATTCTTTAAGTATAATAATACTTCAGTTCATCAATTTAATTCATTCCATGATTCTGGGGAATGAATTAAATAGGACCATTCTGCTATGGTCCTATTTATCACTCAATGCAGAGTTCATGAATGGAGGCAAAATTTTACCAAATGCCTCTGGTCGCAAAGCAAACTGTTGGCTAACAGAACTGTCCAAGAACAGAGGAATCCCTATACTTCTTTTCAGCCTTGTTTTTGCTTATGAAAACATATTTCACAAAATATAACAGAGAGCAAGCTGATTCCATCACATACTGTATGTGAATAAAAATATAGTGAATGATTAAATTTAAACAGTAAAACATACATTAGCATTAATTTTCCTCACAAAACTATCCCTTGTCTTAAGCATACTTATCCCATTGATCATGCTACTTTCAGTAGCAGTTATGGAGATCTTTTCTCATGAGTGTCTTTGGTTGAGCTGTCAAGGTCGTCTAGAAATCCTGAACGAATTAATAACATTTACTTTTCATGATAATTTGCCTTTGGAGAAGAGCCAAAGATACGTGGTGCCAGATCTGGTGGATAAAATGGATGAAGACACACCATAACGCTCTGTTTATGAGTCTGCCTTTCTGTTGGATTGAAATTAGCAACAGCGTTCATTGTATTTTTTATCAGATCATAAAGACACTTAGGGAATGGGATTTTCAGGATAAGAACCATGGAATATGTCCATAACAAAACGAAGTACTTTGAGGGAGGTTAATAATAATATGTCTTTTGTTGTAATAAATTTATTTTAATGTAAACATTAACCATACATTTTGATCACAACTGGAATATTGTTTGGGTTTTTTTATGTGTTTAGTACAGGGTCTAAAGGGTCTCACCACACAGATAGGACTCATAGTGATCCTCCTGTTTTCAGCCTCCCAAGCGCTGGGATTACAGGCACACAACACCACCCCCAGTCTCAATCACTGTCTCAGCGTGCCCCAGGAGTGGGGCCAGGAAGGCATGCTGGGGATCGAACCCTGGTTCTGCTTCTGCCTAAGCAGGCACTTTAACCCATTGAGCTATCTGTCCAACCCCTGTTTGGGTTTTTTGCATTTAATAATACATCATGAATAGTTTTGCAAGTAAGTAGTAGTCTTTACAACATGATTTGTAAAAGTTGCACAGTAATTTATGTTGAGTCATTGTTTTAATCATTTTACTCCTTCAATGTGGACCAATTCCAAGTCTTCAGTATTGTATATAATGTTGTAAGGATATTAGTGTATGAAAGTCATTATATACATGTATTTCTGATTACTTTCTTAGGACCTTAAAGCATTCATAGATTAAAGACAATGAACTCTTAAAGATATTTGAAGGGCCAGCAAGATAGCTGAGTAGTATCAGTGCCTGCCTGAAAAGTGCAGGGTCCTGAGTTCAATCTCTGGTACTTCAAAAAAAAAAAAAATCTTTGATCCGCACTTCTTAGTTCACCTTCCCTGACAGCCAACCCTAATTTACCATTCATCAGTAGAACATGAGAATGTACCCTACAAAGCTACATGTCAAAATTGATAGAGAAATAAGATAGTTTCATGACAAAAAAAAAAAAAAAACCTGAACAAATCCATGACCATTAAACCAGAATTCTGAAATGTCCTAAAGGACATTCTAGAAAAAGACAATGAAGATTACAATTCCATAATCTCCAGAATGAATCAAAAATATCCAAAATATCCTTCTGTCATTTTTTCTCCATTCAAATTTATAATTAAAGTTTATTTCTCCTGATTTTATTTTTTCTTGGATGGAAACACTGCAAGGGCTAGAATGAAGTATTTAAAATGCATCATGAAGGACCAGTGAGCTAGCTCAGTGGACTAAGTACTTTCTTAGGCAAGCACAGAAGACCAAGGTTCTATCCCAAGCACCAAATGTCATACTGGCCTTGCCTACAGGCATGCTGAGCCAGCCACAGTCTGGATGTGGTGATGTACTGGGGAGGCAGAATACAGGAAGTTCACTGCGAGTACCAGCTATGTAGTGAGACCCTGTACCAAACATATTAAAATAAATAAATAAGACATAGCACAATTTCTTAAAGCACTAATTATGGCAGAGATGATAAGTGGTCTATACTTTCTTTCTCTTCCCAAGTAAAATAACCCCAAGGGCTGATCTCATTCCATGATTTTTTACATTCAAAAAACAGTCAAGTGCAAATTGGTGTTCTCTATGTAGAATCAAGTCAGCTGAATAATCTCCACACAACTAACTCAAAATATTTTTCCTCAGTAATACAGAGGACAACTTTCTTATTTTCCAACCTGTGTAAATGGCTCAACGTTCCTATTTTCTCAAACTATCCAGTAAAGGATTCATTATTCTTTGCACATACACTCCTACATTTTGCTGTGAAAGTCAATATTTATTGCACTTTTTCTGCATTTCTTAATGGAACATGTGTGTGATTATTGAATAAACATGAATGTATTGAGTTTTGCAACACTTCTACTCCTATAATTTGTTAGGATTTTTTTCATTCCTCTAACTCAAAACAGATTTATTTTTCTAATAAGATTTTGCAAGTCCTTCATCCACAGTATCCACTAGATTTATTTCATTTTAAAAATATAAACTGCTGCACCTGGGCAGCAATTTTTTGATCACTTCAAATAGTTTATAATGGTTTCTAGCATAGAGCAGTGGCATGCAAACTCACCAGATGTACTTCAGTTCATGCATTACATTCTGGCTCAATATTTTTTGGTCTGCTTATTCCATCTCCGTCTCACTGACCATATTCTCAGGCTTTATTTCATCCTCATTTGCACAGCATGCAAGAGAGCATTTCAGCTGAATAAAGAATTCTCTGAAAGATTTTGCATGGAGATGAAAGATGCAATAAATTTCCTGTGAGCACATTTATTATTGTTAGAAAAATTATGAAATTATGACTGATCCCTATTTCTATGATCGTTCCTGTTTCAGAGAAGCTTTAGATAGTATTCTCTTTTGATCTATCCTTAAAGTGCCCCCTCAATCATTTTTTCTACATTCATTTACAAGCCAAATAATTATGAATCCAGAGGCCACTAAAGGAAATTTTAATTTTGGATTTTATAAATATTATAATGGCTAGTCTACACAACCTATATTCTTATCTACTGAGTTCAAAATATACAAAAAAATATCATAAAGGTTTTCCTTGACATTTGGTATAGTATAGTTAATATCAGTGGAAATACAAAATTAAATAAGAAAATTTTGTTTCTGATTATAATTTGCACTATTGTGAATATTGTGCAGTTTATTTTTTATTAATTTTAATGAGAAAGAAGTAGTAACGAGACAGTATCAAAATAGGTTAGTAGGACAATTACAAGAATTAATACGTTACATATTACTGTTTTCATGTAGTTATTCAGAGTACAAGGTGCAGACATGATATCTTGTCTAAACATTAATAATACAAATCTTTTTTCTTGATGAACTAAGACAAAGTAGCTGTATATTTACCCTAACTATTTTTTCACTATAAAATGGTCCTTCATCTATATATCCCTTGTTTTTTTTGTTTTGTCAGGCATGAGTGTTCCATTGCCATTCAAATATTGCAGGTGCATGACTTCATCAAAATACCCCAATATACTCCAATAGTCCATAATAGTAGTGGATTACCAGCAGAACCGGAAATATCAGAAATTGTTGACTTGAGACTTTTGAAGCTTAGCATTTTAACATAGCTTTACTTTTTATACCTCATGATTAGACTTTTCTGCAGGATGGTTAAGACAAAGATGAGGCAAGACTTATATAACAAATAATTTAAATTTTTTACCTGACAAGGCCAGTAAAATCTCCTTGGGATTTACCCTCGAATCATGCACTGAAGTTTGTAGATCTTTTGTCAGTGTCAGCCATCTGGTTTTTTCTTGGCCATTGCTTCACCAATTTGTTCTGTGTGACAGCCTCAGATAATGCCTTCTTGCTAGATGACTCTCCTTAGGGACACTATACATCAATGATCATTTTTCTCTGTGGCCCCGCAGTCTCCATGAGCAGAAAACTTGTGGCACCACTGAGTTACAGGATATGACAGTACAGCTTCTCTTATGTCCTGAGTTCTCACTGACCTTGAAGGGATAGGGTCAAAATATCAGTTATCCTCGTATTCCTTCTTTTTCTCTAATTTTTTGATCTGCAGAGTTAAGTTGTTAATCATCCATAAAGAAGCTTAAGGATATTATTGTCCTATAACATAGGATGAGCTTAACATTGCTGTCTTTCTGAATATCAAATGCCTTAGACATAACATAGAACAGGTATTTTCCAACAATCATTAATATTATAAATTTTAAATTCCTATAGAATGTGAAAAAAATTACACATTTCTACAGAGAAATTTAGGAATCTAACCATATACACAATTGTATCAGGACAATCCTATGGCATTTTTTTTCTTTTCGCTTATTCTCTTTTATTACCTTTTTTTTTTTTTTAAAAAAAAAAAAAAAAAAAAAAAGAACAAACATTTACTTGAGACAGAATATAGCAATAATTGATATGACATTAGAAATAGTACGCATTTAGAAGACCAGAATGATAGGTATCTCATGCATGGTTTTAGTATTGCACATAGTATCTCACTGGCCCTCTCCTCATTGTTTAATCCTTAAATTCTCACTTTCCATTTAACTGTTATACCTTTCCATTTTTCTTTCCTCATTTGAGTACTTACACTAGGGAAATATATGATATTTACACATGTAGGTCTGATTTATTTCAATTATGAATATATCTTCAAGTTGCATCAAATTATATAGGAAGTCTTCAAGTTTATTATTCCTTATAACTCTATAATATTCCATTGTATGAAAATACCACATCCTTTTCATCCATTCCTCAGGTGATACGCATTTTGGTTGTTTCCAAGATTTGACTATCACAAATTGTGCTGCTATAAACATAGATGCACATATATCACTATGATATGATGCTTTCAGGTCTCTGAGGAAAATTCCCAGTAGGGAGAAAGCTGGATTGAATGGGATTTCCAGTCCTAGTTTTTTAAGGAATCTCCACAATGATTTCCATAATGGCTGAACCAGTCTACATTCACACCAGCAGTAGAGAAGGATTCCTTTTTCCCTACAGCTTCTCCAATATTTGTTGGTTGATTTCTTTCTGAATGTCATTCTTTCAGGTGTGAGTTGGTATCTCAGTGTTGTTTTAATTTACATTTTACAGATGGCTAGTGATATAGAACATTGTTCATGTATTTTATTAATTCTTCCTCTGTAAACGGTGTGTTCATCTCAAATGCCCATTTCTGGATTGGACTTTTGAATTTTCCAGTTCTTTAGAAATTCTAGAGAGAAGAGCTTTGTCTGAGTGCATATTACTTAAGATATTTTCAAAATTTGTGGGTCGTCTTCTCACTATTGGCAATTGCTATTGACATGCAAAATCTTCTCAATAAGAAGAGATCCAAAATGTTACTTCTTTCAAGTATTAACTGTGTACTTGATTTTTGTTCATAAACTGTTTGCCTAGCTCTGTGTCTTCAAGATTTCCTCCTATTTTCTCTTCCAGGAGATTTAGTGTTTCTATTTTAATGTTTAGATATTCAATCCATTTTTACTTTAGTGCATGGTGATAGACTTGAGTCAAGTTTTAGTTTATAGCATGTAGAGAGCCAGTTTTTTCAGCACCATTTATTGAAGATGCTATCTTTCTTCCATTTAGTATGCATGTTTGGCACACTTGCCAAAGATAAGGTGGCTGAATGCGGTTGTAGTTGCTTCTGAATCTTCTAATCTATCCTCAGCTCTGTTTTTTTTTTTTTTTTTTTTTTTGATCCTCAGCTCTGTTTTTTTTTTTTTTTTTTGCCAATACCATACTGATTTTATCACAGTAGCTTTATAGTACAATTTCAAGTCAGAAATTGTAATATCCCCTGCCTTGTCTTTGTTGCCCAGGACTGCCTTTGCTATTCTAGGTCTTTTTTGGTTCCAAATAAATTTTAGGAATCATTTACCTAGGTCTGTAAAATATGTTGGTGGCATTTTGATAGGGATTGCACTAAATCTGTATAACAATTTTAGGAGTATGCCCACCTTCACAATGTTGGTTCTTCCTATCAAGGAATAGGGAATATCTTTCCATTTTCTGAAATCTTCTAGCGTATCTTTTTTCAGAGTACTGTAATTTTCATTGAATAGATCTTTTACTTCTTTAGTTAGATGAATTCCTGAGTATTTCATTTTTCTCAATGCTATTGTAAAAGGTATTGCCTCTCTAATTTTCCTTTCAGTGTGTTCGTTATCTCTGTAGAGTAACACTATTGACTTTTGGGTGTTGACTTTGTACTCTGCTATGCTACTGAATTTGTGTATTAATCCAAGTAGCTTCTTGGTGGAGTTTTTTGGGTCTTCCAAATAGAGTATGATGTCATCCACAAATAATACTAGTTCAACTTCTTCTTTACTTATTCTTATTCTTTTAATTTATCTCTCTTGTCTAATGGTTCTAGCTAATGATTCCAGAACTATATTGAATAGGAGTGGTGATAGAGCACATCCTTTTCTTGTACCAGATCTGAGAGTGAAAGGTTTCAGATTTTCCCCACCTAGAATAATGATAGCCATTGGATTGCTATAGATGGCTTTTATCATATTGAGGTAGAGGCAACCTATTCCACTTTACTGTAGGACTTTGGACATCAATGAGTGTTGGAATTTTTCAATAGCCTTTTCTACATCAATTGAGATGATCATGTGTTTTTTTTTTTAATTTGGCTTTGTTGACGTAGTGTATTATAATTATAGATTTGTATATGTTGCACCATTCTTGAATCCCTGGGATAAATCCTACCTGGTGATGCTGTATAATCTTCTTAATGATTTGCTGTATCGTATTGCTAGGATTTTATTGAGGATTTTGGCATCTATGTTCATGAGTAAGATTGGTCTGTAGTTCTCTTTTTTACTTGCATCTTTTTCTGCTTTTGGTACCAGAATAATACTTGTCTCCAGGAATGATTTTGGGTGGATTGTTTCCTTTTCAATTTCATTGAGGAGCTTGAGGAGTATTAGGATTATATCTTCCGTAAATTTCTTGTAGCATTAAGCTTTGAATCCATCAGGACCTGGACTTCTCTTTGTCAGAGGTTTTCTTATTATATTTTGTATTTCATTGGCTGTTTTGGGATTATTGAGAGTTCTTATATCTTCTTGATTCAGTTTTGGTAAATCGTACCTGTCTAAGAATCTGTCCATTTCATTGGTGTCTTCAATTACATAAGAGTAAAGATTCTTAAAGTAGCTATTGATGGTCTTCAGAACCTCCACGGGGAGACTTCACCCTTTTCATTCTTTATTGCTTGAATTTAGGTTTTTTTTCTTCCCTCTTTTTGATGAAGTCAGCTAGGGGCTTATCAATTTTATTTAACTTTCGAAGAACCAGCTTTTTGATTCATTAATTATTTGTATTTTTTCTTTGTCTCAGTTCAATTAATTTCTGCTCTAATATTTATAATTCCCTCCTGTCTTTGGGCTTTGGGTTTGGTTTGTTCCTTCTTTTCTAGATATTTGAAGTGTAGTATTAGGGTATTTATATGTTTCCATTCTGTTTTCCTAATGTGTGAATTTGCAGCTATAAATTTCCCTCTGAGAACTGCTTTCAATGTATCAAATAAATTCTAATAAATTGTACTTGAATTTTCATTGAATTGCATATATTGTTTAATTTATTATTTAATTTCATCTGTAACCCATTGGTTGCTGATGAAGGTACTGTTTAATTTCCATGTATTTATGAGATTTTGTGGTTTCTTTCATTTATTTCCAGTTTCATTGCACTGTGGTTAGATAACATGCAGGGGATTATTTCTGTTTTCTTGTATATACTTAAGCATGACCCATGGACTTGAATGTGATCTATTTTTGAAAATGTACCATATATCGCTGAAAAATGTGCATTCTTTGCTATTTTTTTGCTTCAACTATCTTTTTAGGAAAAGAGAGTACTAAGGTCTCCTGTTAAGACTGTGGTATTGGATATTAGATTTTTTCATGTCCATTAAGATTTGTCTTATATAGCTGGGTGCTCCCATGTTGGGTGAGTACATATTTATGAGTGTTAACTCTTCTTCTTGAATATTTCCCCTAATCAATATGTCTAGGCCTTCTTTACATCATTTGATCATTCTTTATGAATTTTGTTTTTGATCTGATTTTGGTTTTGGTCAAATAATTGAGTAGTTTCTTTGTGAGCCATCAAGAGACTATGAAACAGATCTAATGCATTATGAACACTAATATAATTTCCAACAACATTGTTTATCCTGTGATACTTTTTCCCCTTGCCCATAAAAATTTATAACTTTTAAAAATGTAAGGATAGAATTGAAAGCCAAGGGTGGTGGCGCATGCCTGTAATCCCAGCACTTGGGAGGCTGAGGGAGGAGGATCAGTTCGAGTTCGAGACCAGCCTGGGCTACCAAAGTGAGCTCAAGGCCAGCCTGAACTGCATAGCAAGACCCTGTCTCAAAAAAAAAGGGGGGGGGAGATAGAATTGAGTTCTTGCTATTGTTCTTGTTAGTTTATATATGAAAAGTACTTCATGTCTACAATAAAACAATCTTTTGCCCAGCAAATGCGTACCAGACATTCCTGAATCTCATCATAGGAAGACAAATTCATGGAAGTAAATACAAGCTGTGAATTATGCATGGTCTTGCTTTCTGATCCATTCTGCCAGCCTGTGTCTTTTAATTGGTGAGCTAAGACCTTTAGCACTGATAGTTATAATTGCTACATATTGACATCCTCATCATTTTATTTTTTGATTGGTGGCTCCCTTCCTCACCTCTCGCACCCACCTGCCCCCTTGCACCACCACCCCCCACCATTTAATTACTTGCTTGCCTGGTGGATTCATTCTGCTGGAGATTACAGAGTTCTAATCTTCATTATCTTTTTTCTGCAATGTCCTTCAGAACATTTTGAAGTGTTGCTTTAATGATCATGAATTTCTTCATGTGTTTTTTGGTTATAAAATTATCATTTCTCCATCAAATTTTGACATACAGCTTTGTATAGCACATTAGCCTGGGAATGTTTTCTGTTAAGACTTGAAATCTTCACCCTAAAATATTCCTGACTTTGGGGTTTGTGTGGAGAAATCCCCTGTGATTCTGATGAGCTTTCCTTTATAGATGATTTTTTTCTCTAACGGTATTTAATAGTGTGCTCTTACGTTGAATTTCCGGAATGTTGAATATTATATGCCTTCATGTAGAGATTTTTGATCGTGTATAATTAAATTTCTATATGCTTCACCTACCTATATCTAAAATCCCTTTTCCTTACATGGGAAGTATATTGCCATTACTTCTTTGAGCAGGGTCTTTTTATGCCATTTGTGCTAGTTCCTGCTTTTTTAATCAACTATGATCAAACTTATGTTATTCTTCATTGTATCATCTAGCAGCTATTGAACTGAATTATTATAGTATCACTATTTTTTAAGAAATTTTTATTTTCTTGATGATCAACCATAATCTTATCTTCTGTATCTGAGATTCTGTCATCACATTACCTCATTCTGCAGTATACACTTTCAATTGAATGTTTATCTCCTGGATATCTGTTCAAATCTATTTCATGAATTCTATTTCTTTCCCATGTTGGGCATTCACGTTTTCCATCATTTTCCTAAGCTTTTCCATTTTTTGTATCTTTATCTTCTTCAGAGTCATTAACCATGTCTTTCATTACGATTAGCATCTCTGTGTTACTTTGATTTTTTTTTATCTCCTTTGCTACTTCTACTTTGAGTCCAAGTGACTTTCAATTTGATCTTCATCAACTCTTGAGCTTGTTTTTGATGAGCTGGAACTCTAGAGTTGAAAGTTGCTTAAAGGCTTCTCATTTTATATATTTTTTATTGATTCTTTGCTGGGTGCTTGTCAATTGCTTATGAAGGGTACTTTTATTGCTAGTATAGAGCATCTTGAGAAAGTGACTACTTCTCAGAGATGTTTTCCAGGTGTTTAGAATTTGTTGCAATATCTTCTTACCTGTTCCATTTATTGTAGCTGAGAAGTTGCTATTTGGCCTACCCACTGGGCCACTGGCACTGGCTTATAGTATATTTGTGACCCTTAGACAGTCTCAATCTTGGCATACCAAAAAGCCTAACTTATTAGAATAAGTATACCATCTTGGCTAGGTTGTAAAGTCAGCAACAATAATATCAAACATAGCCTAGAAAATGACAAACTGTGGCAGCTATAGATTACCACCTTTGATAGAGATATGTTCTTTGAAAGAACAGTCTTCCCTACATCTTTCTTAAAATAATCTGCAAATAGTAAATACTTTTAGCTTAAGCTGAATTGAATTGAATTGGATAAGACTGAAAAAGATGACTCAGAAACTGAACTCTGTACCTCCAATCAGAAGTTTTTAACTCTCAGTTGATTGTGATACATACAGCTTTCTAATTCATCAGGGAGGGGGAATAAGTTTCTGTGTGGATAGGAAAATTTTTCTCAGTTCTCTCTGCCTGTTGCAGAAAAGACATGGCCAGGAATGACTGACCTCGTGTTTTCTGTATCTCTGGCTTTAATCACCAGCTGCTTGTTTAGCTTCTGTCCCTATGTTTGGCAAATGCTAGATTGTTTCTCTCATATGTTTCTTTTTTTTCAAAGTGTTGATATTGGGCTGTATCTTACATGATAACAAAATACCAGATTTCTTGGGTCATCAGTTTAGTGCAGCTGTGGTTGGTTGAGGTTCATAAAAGTCACTATTTGTCAACTGTTCATATCATGCCTTAGCAAATTATATGGGGGTTTTTGCTAGAGTCAGAAACTTGATTTTGAGACCCATAGCATCTTCACCCACACATGCCCTCCCCATACACACACATACATATACACATGTGCACATGCATGAGCACACACCCCTTTTTCACTGGCCTGAGAACAAAAAATTACAGGGGGAAAGGCAACCTGTGGATGTTCAGCAGAAACACAATAGAGAGCCCAGGAGGAAATAGGCATAAGCAGTTTCTCCTTGAGTTAATCCACTCTTATTCCACAAAATCAGGGAAAACTCTGTAGCATGGCGGAGTGGAATATTGTCTCCTCAGACAAGGCTGACTGAAGAGAATGTGTGCCTAGAGGACACAAGAGAATCTTCAGTGTACCAGAACGTGCAGAGCTGGATGCAGGCTTTTCTGAGCTTTAAACTGAAGGAAAACCAAAGTATAGCACACGTATACAAGTGAAATGAGTTTGGGACAGCACAACACCTGCTGAGTTATGTCCAACCAACAGCCCTCCTCAGCTTTGGACCTTAAGTGTTCAGCTACATAAACAACATCCATTTCTGTGATTCCCACAGCATGAGGAGAATGGATCATAATGCTACTTGACAATAATTCTCCTAGTGCCTGTGAAGGGATCGGTACAGGGTGCCTAAAATTGACCAGAGAAAGGCCTGCTTGTTCTCCTCACTTAACTGCTTCCTTATTCTTTGGCACCTCGCCACCTCCTTTTTTCCTCATTTCCCATAAGACGTGAAGTCAATATTCCAAAAGATACATACAGTGTAAGTAATGGGTTAAAAGTAGATAAAACAAAACAAGCTTCAGTTCTATGCGGACACTAAGCATGCAGCAAGAAAATAAGAGGAAAGCAGGTACAACAGGCTGACAGTGACATCTTCAAATCAGTTTGATTCAATTCTGTTTAACGCAATTTTCAGGATATGACAAGATGGGAGATGTATAAGTAAGAGCATTGAAGCTAAAGAGGATGCTCATTGGTGTACAGGGTGATGTGATCTCTAAAAGGTTTGTCAGAAACTGATTATAAATAGAGAAGAAACCACATGCAAACTGATAAGAGTTGTGCTAGTCAGGCAGCACAAAAAAACAATAATCAAGGGTATTGACTTAGTACCGGACCACACACCTTGCTGAGCTTTGAAAAGAATTTTTTTTTTTTTGTCTTTTTGAGACAGGGTCTCGCTATGCAGTTGAGGCTGGCCATGAGCTCACTTTTGTAGCCCAGGCTGGTCTCGAACTCGCACCGATCCTCATGCCTCAGCCTCCCGAGTGCTGAGATTACAGGCGTGAGCCACCACGCCTGGCTCGTGAAAAGAATTTAAAAGTGTTTTTCCAAGAACAGTTTGCAGAGTAGATGTATTGTCCTTAAGACTTCACATATTGCTGAGACAAATTCTATATGCTGATCTTTTGCAATTATTTTTACTTATTTAGTACAATTTTATTGTAACATAGAACAAAACTAATATTCTCCATGAAACTCCATCAAAGTTCCTGAGAAGTGCTAGGAAGAATAGAAAGTACACCCCAAGGTTTCCAGGCCCTGCATTAAAATATCTCCTTGAAATTCCCACTGAAGTAAAATGTCTATTACACTTCAAGAAGATAAAGCAATACCTTATAAACGAGCAAAACAATGCATACATGGACTCCACACCACTCAATAAGACATATTAGGAACCAGATGAGACTCCTTGTAGTGACAGTAGCATAAAGTTTGCTACAAGGTTTACAATATCTCCCTTTAACAAAAAACACTGAAATTACTTTTGGAGGAAGCAAGTGGGGGTAAGCTGGTCTCATTTATTTGAATCTGACAATTACAGTGTTCTCAGGAAGAGTGATTGATATGTTCCTACGCTCACTAGCTAGCCATGTCCAGAACCAGGCTCAGCTCTGGAGGATGTACTTTGAAAGAGATTAGACACAAAGTTTCCAAAGTCAGAAACTACAGTGGTGAGTAATTCAAGAATCATTTCATAGGAAGCACAGTTGATATAACTTGGGCTATAAATCTGAAGAAAAGGGGATTAAGGAAGGGGAACAGTAAGAAAGCCAAGTTTTCAAAGTTTTAAAGGTTTTCCACACTGTATGTGTCCTATTTTCCCCAGTATGCCAAGTACTCTGTCTTAGAAGCTTCTACTTTGTGTGTTCTTCTCCTCTTGCCTGTTGATTCCTGCAGATCCAGCTGAGCATCACTGCCCCAGAACTCCCTTCCCCGAGTCCCTCTCATGTGGCCTCTCACTGCCATAAGCCATGTGCTTTCTTCCTCTCCTCTTATTTCCCATAAAAATATTTCTATGTGACAGTAAAATTTATATTTCAACGTCTGTATCTCTTTTCCTTTAATCCTTGGGTATTAGGTGGATCCTACATGTTTTTCACTAATATTCCACCACCTTTTGCTAAATATCTTTTATATGCTAAGCACTATATTAAGGATTAGAATATAAAATCAGAAGCCTTATCCTGTGCTCCTGCAGAACATAAAATAAAACCAGATACAAACAGAAATGAAATAAAGATATATTCTCTTGGGCTGGTTAGATAGTTCAGTGGTCTAAAGCACCTGCTTAGGCAAGCCTAGGCAAGCACTCAGGGACAACAGTTCAGTTCCTAGCACCACATGCTGTGCCTACCCTGCCCCCAGGATAGGCAAAGCTGGTCACATACACACACACACACACACACACACACACACACACACACACACACACAAAAGATTTAGTCTCTTATGTTTTCTTTTTCATGTTGTGTTGGTGATTCTAGTCAAAGCAATAAGGCAAGAAAAAAGAATAAAAGGAATCCAGATGGTAAAGAGAGGAAAATTATGTTTATGTGCTGGTGATGTGATAATGAATGTAGAATACCAAAAATAATCTAAAATTAATAAATGAAGATGACCTAAATAGAAGACCCAAAAACTCCACTAAGAAATGTGTAGATTTAATAACTAAATTCAGTAGTATAGCAGGATACAATGTCAACACTCAAAAATCAGTCGTGTTTCTATACACAAACAACAAAAGCACCAAGAAAGAAATTATGGAAACATGCCTTTCATAATAATTCCCAACAAATGAAATACATAAGAATCAATGTCATAAAGGAAGTAAAAGATTAATACAGTGAAAACTATAGTAAATAGTTGAGCATCACCGCTCCAGAAAAAGAAATCAAAGAAGATTCCAGAAAATGGGAAGATACTCCTTGCTCCTGGAGAGAAAGAACCAACACTGTAAAAATGGCCATACTCACAAAATTGTTGTATTTACTGAAATCCCAAGGATCTAAAAAGAAAAATTCCTAAAATTTATCTGGAACCAGAAGAGACTTAGAATAACAAAAGTAATCCTGGGCAGCAAAGGAAAAGCAGAGGCACCTACTATCTAACTTAAATTATACCTCAAAGCTACCAAAAATAAAGCATGGTACTGATAAAAAATGGACCTACACATCAAAAGAAATTACAAACAGAGTAAAACAAAAACCCATGAACTGGGAAAAAATTATAGCAGACTGTCCTTGAAATAAATGACTCCTACCTACAACATATAAAGAATCTTTTAGAATCAAGTCTCCAAAATTCAAAGATCCAATCCAAATATGAGCATCAGAGATGAACAAGTACTTCACAAATGAAGACATACAAACGGCAAATAAATATATAACAAAATCTTCGACATCATTAATCATTTGAGAAATGCAAATTAAAGCAACACTGAGATTGCATCTTACCCCAGAAAGAATAGTTATCGTCAAGAAACCAACCAAGAACAAATGCTGGACAGGCTGTGGGGAACGCAGGAATTCCTCTCACACTCTTGGTGGGAATACAAACTGATAAAACCATGGTGGAAATAAATGTGAAGGTTCCTCAAAAACCTAGGATTGGAGTTCTCCTCAGGCTAGCTATTCTCCTTCTGGATATTTTTGCAAGAGAACTGAAATCAGGGGCTGGGGATATAGTTCAGTAGAATAAGCGCTTGCCTGGCAAGCCCGAGTTCAATTCCCGGTTCCAAAACAAAGAAAGAACTGAAGCCATATTGCAGCAATGTATGTGCACCCATGTTTAGAGCAGCACAATGTGACATAGCCAAATCTTAGAAATGACCCAAAAGTCCACCACCTGAGTAACTGATTAAAAAGATATGGTCTTTTTACACAATAGAGTGTTACTTATCTATAAAAGATAAAGTTGAGGCTTTTGTAGATAAATGGATGCAACTAGAGACTGTGTTGGTAAGTGAAATATATCAAACCCACTTGTGCAAATGCCACATTGTGTCACTAGTGAGAGAACCTTGCTGTGCCAGGGCTGACTCCAGGGTGCGCTGAGATGGCAACTGAGACTGGGTGTGGTGGTGCACACCTGTAATCCCAGCTCTTAGGTAGCTGTAAACAGGCAGATCACTCCTATTCTGATCTAATAGTGAGACCTTGAATACCCTGTAAACCCTTCCCTGAAATACAAAAAAAAAAAAGAAAAGAAAAAATACTAATGAGAGAGCCTGAATGAGTAAATATAACCTGAAAAGCAAAATTCTTTACCTGTGAAAGAGAAAGAAATTGTTCAATGGAAAGGAAAATCTGGGATAAGGAAAAGAACAGAAAAAAGAAGGGAAAAAGATATAATTTATATATATAAGCAAGATAATTATACTGCCAATACAAGATAATTTCTGCTGGTCTTTTGAAATGAGCAGTTAATGCTTAATTATTTTTCTTTTTCTTTTGTTGTTGTTGTTCTGTTGTTTTATTTTAAGCCACTCTTGCATATTCATGTCTGGCATCCAGAACAACTAATTTGAAGATAACATCATGCAATATAGCAGCCATTATTGAATTCATATGTCTTTGTCTAGTGAAATCTTGTATTGTTTCTAATGCTATTATTTATTACCATTTTGTATTGTTTTTTAAAAAAGGTAAAATCAATAAGTGAATTTAATGAGATTATATGACTAACAAGCCACACCAAATCAGCTGCAATTCTTTACATTAGGAACAACTGAAAATTCAAAGTTAAAAGTTAGTATTATGTACAATAGCATCAAAGACCATTAAATAAGTACAGATAAGTGTTCGGGAAAATATAAATGGCATATAAACTGAAAGCTACAAAATGTTGCTGAAATAAATTAAAACTTTAACTACAAGAAGAAATATTTACATTTGTGGATCACGAAAAACTGTCATAAAGTATCAAATGTACAAATAATCTCTTGATTCAATGTCATCTCAATAAAAATCAGAGAAGGATTTTTTTGTTTTGTTTTATTTTGGTTTGGTTTGGTTTGGTTTGGTTTGGTTTGGCTTGGCTTGGTTGGTTGGTTTGGTTTTGTTTGGTCTGCTTTGGTAGAATCTGAACAGCTGCTGGACATGGTAGCACAGGCCTATAATTCCAGCACTCAGAAAGCAAAGGCAGGAAAACTGTTAGAAGTTCAAGACCAACTTGGGCTATGAAATAAGCTCAAGGCCAGACTGAATTACATAGCAAGATCCTGTCTCAAAAGAAAAAAAGAAAGAGAGAAAGAAAATGGAGAGAGGGAAAGAGGGAAGGAAGGAGGTAGACAGGCAGGCAGGCAGGCCGGCAAAAAAGAAATAAGGTTTACCAGCTAATTCTGAAAAAAATATGGTAAAAACAAAGAATACTCAAAATAAATGTTTAAAAATACTAAATTTAAAGAAAATAGTACTCTATCTGATTTCAAGATTTACTCTAATGGTATTGAATCCCAACAGTGTAGTGCCCACTCAAGAAGGAAAACTAAAGCAATGAACTTGAATACAGGTTATAGTACTACAGCCATGTCCTTATGGCTATATGTGATTTATTTTATAAAAGAACAGGTGCAGTTTGTTAGAAAAAAGGTAATCTTCACTACAAATACTATTTAAAACATTGGATGTCTGTATGCAAAACAATTAACTTTGATCAAGTTATTGCATTATATCTACAAATTGCCCCAAAATAGACCATTCAGCTTAATTAAGGACTAAAACCCTGAACTTCTAGACTTAAAAAAATAGAAAATTTTATGACTTTAGATTTGGTAAAAATTTCTTAGATACATCAAAAACATAATCCACAAAAGAAAAAAATAACTTATTGGACTTCCTCAACATTAAAAATTGCTGATGTTTAAAGGATACTAGTAAGAGTGACACAGACCTGTAATCCCAGCACTTGGGAGGCTGAGGCAGGAGGAGTGATATGAGTTCAAGGGCAATGTGAGGAGCTACATAGTGAGTTGAAGGCCAGTCTGTACTATGAACCAAAATCTTGTGTCAAAACCCCAAATTAAACGAACAAATAAAACATTATTAAGAGAATGAAAAGAAATTCTACAGAATGAGATTTAAAAATATCTGTGATACATACATTTGATAAAGGACCTGTATCCATAATAAAAATCTCTAAAAAATGCAATAATAAAGTGACTAAATCTCCCAACATTTTTCAGCCATGCAGGAATGATATTAACTAATACTTTAACAAAGGAAATATGTTTTTTTTAAATCAGTGTAATTAATTTTAGAAGAGTGTAAAGTAAAGCCACAATGAGTTACAATCACATATGTATTAAAAACAAAAACCACTATAGCAAATGTGGGTAAGACTGTGACATGAACAGAACAAAGGTATACTGTTAGTGAAAATACATCTTTTAGACTATTTTGGAAAACAGACTGACAGGATTTTTTTCAAACGTAAGCATGCACCTACTATATGATCTAATAATTACATTCCTAGGCATTTATCAGACACATGAGCCCTTACGTCACAAGACATGACCACTAATGTTCATAAAACTTTATTTGTAACAGACAAAAGCCTAAAACCTCACAAATCCATAAAAATTGTGCCATATTCAAATAATGAAATACTATTCATGAATAAAAAGGAATAAACCAATAAGCCATTGTTACACTCTACAACATGAAAAAATCTCAACATAAGTACATCTGAGGGGGATGCGCTAGAAAGGACACGAGGAAGTGGCAGGTGAGGTCATCACCCTGGCTTTGACAATGATTGCGTAAAAGTTATTAAATTATACACTTTAAATTTGTGGTATTCATTATTTATCAGTTGTATCTCCTGAAAAGCTATTTTTAAAACACATTAATAGTAGATTTTAGCCAGGCGTGGTGGTGCATGCCTGTAATCCCAGCACTCGGGAGGCTGAGGCAGGAGGATCAGTATGAATTCGAGACCAGCCTGGGCTACCAAAGTGAGCTCAAGGCCAGTCTGAACTGCATAGAGAGACCCTGTCTCAAAAAGAAAAAAAAAATAGATTTTAACAATCAAATTTTTAGGGCTGGCCAAATAGTTGAGAGGATTAAAGCACCTGTATGCAGGCACAGGGGCCAGTGGCTCCATCCTGGACCTGCCATGCCAGCCCCCTTCCCCAGGGCAAGCTGAGATGGCAATTGAGACTAGGCGTGGTGGCACACACCTGTAATCCCAGCTGTTGGGAGGCTGTAAAACAGGTGGATCACTGTGAGCACAATCTAGTAGTGAGCCCCTGAACATCCTGTAGACCCTTCCCTAAAATACAAGAAAAAAAAATAATTTTTAGTGTGCCAGAAACATAGCAGAGGGCCAAAATGCCTTGAAATATCAAACACATGTGGTAGCTCATCAGACTGCCTGTTACTCTGAGACACAGCACGAGGCCAAGAAGGCAGGTTTCCACTTAATGCCTCTGTAAAACTGCGCAAGAGCAGAATGAGGGTCTAAATGGGGAAGGCCTCTGGCCAAGGGTTGCAGGTGTGCTCATGGAGTGAAGAGGACATGGACTCAGACTCTGATTTGGCTCCTTGCTGCATGAGCTTCAGCAAGCCACTTTAATTACTTCCTATTTCTCACTTATGAAACAGAGATAATCAAGCAATTGGCCAATAACAAGTGCTGGCCTGAATGTGGGAATCCTCCACTGGTGGGGAAAGTGCGCACTGGCATGATCCCTGTGGAAATCAGTGTGGAGATTCAAGAAACCGAAACTAACAGCTCCAGTTGGTCCAGCTCTTCCCTTCTTGGTATCTTCCTAAAAGAATTAAAAGCATCATACTATAGCGATATGTGCATACCCATGTTTATAGCAGCATAGCCTGTAACAGCATCACCCTGGAAATAATCCAAATGCCCATCAACTGATGAATAGCAAAAAAAAAGATGAGTTTTTATACAATGGAGTACTACTCAACCCTAAACAAGGATAAACCTAAGCCCTTTATAGCTAAATGGATAGATCTTGAGACCATATTCTTGGATGAAATAAATCAGAAAAAAAAATGAGTAAATATCACATTGTCTCTCTGGTGAGAAAATGAAAGTGCGAGAAAAACCAAAATGCATAACAGATATTCTGAAACAGGAAGAAATTGTTCAAAAGAGAATGAAATGAGAAAGGAGGAATGGGAAAAGAAGAAAAGAGAAAAAGAAAGATAAAATGGAAACAAAACTTTTTTAAAGATAAAGGAGGAGTTAAAGGAGGGGAGGAGAAGAGGAAAAAAGAGAAACTAAGATATATCATGTACAGGTGCAAATTCCCTATGACGAATGTGATTTTTATGTATATCTAAGTGTACTTACAGTTAATATCATTTATATCATAAACATCATATGAACAATCATGAAACTGAACATGCAAAACATGTTACTAAGTTGATATGAGGGTTAGTTTTGGCAGTGAGGAGAACCAAATCAGAGCCCTCTGTGCTGGGGCAGGCCCCCACCACTAAGCTAAATCTCTAACCATCTCCACCTCCCGCCCCTGACAATACTGGGTATTTCATTCAGGACATGCAAGCATTGGTCAGGAAACACTGATTAGAGTGCTATCACCAGAAGGGATCCGAGGAGATCTCCAAAGAGGAAATAGGATCTCAGCTCACCCAGACAAGTTCGTGATTCTTCGTTGCAGAAGAATTTTAGGACTTGTCATTGAGAAGCATTATTAGATTTATTGGGTAGATTTCAAAGGTGAGAGGAAATAGAGAAAATTGAAGAGGTCATAGCTCTAATTAAGAGGCTCAACTGGTCCGTTTACAAAGGGCTGAGATCACCTTGTATGCACTGCCTGACTGATCATTATCCTGGCTCTGGTTTTGCAAGATCCCTCCTGAAGACCCTACCACTTGATGCCCTCAGCATGAGATGATCATTTCTACTTGGCTGGCGGAGTCTCATTTTTGGGAAGGCTCTACTGGGATCCAACATGACCACAGGTGTAAGGCAAAGATGGGAGCCTTCCAGGTGCTCATTGGTAGCTGAATGTAAACCTCTTATCTTGTTCCTAGTCTTGGTGGAAGACAAGATAGGTCATTTAAATGCAGGCCTATGCTACCAGCTTTTAGCCAGAAGCTTCCTAAATGCTTAACATGCCTGTCCACATAGCCGAGACAGGATTTGATCCAAAGACTTAGGGCAGTAAATGTAACAGATATAATATGACTGTCAAGGTGCTCTGCTATTGGTTACCTGTGGGGCATCTGCAGGCCAAAGTGAAGAGCTGCTATTTTTCTTTCAAAATGAAGAATAGTTGTTTTTCTTTTTGCAACAATAGTTATTATGGCACTGACTTCCTCAGAAGAACAAAAAAAAAAATCATGCCTCTAATGAGTTATAGGTTAAGAGCCCAGAAGTTGGTTTGTCATAGTCCCTGTGATGGCCTCTGATTGTGCCTGCAGCAGTGGCCCAGGTCAGAGCTGAGTCTTCTGTCTGATGCTCAGTTCCCAGCCTCACTACATTCCTTGGTTTGTTGTCTGATGCTCAGTTCCCAGCCTCACTACATTCCTTGGTTTGTTTTATTGAACAATAACAGCATCTGTAAGGATGCTCAGGTACAAGTCTAGGTCCCCATGTCTCTACATTCCTCTTCCCAGGCATGGAAACAAAGCTTGAGAGAGAGAGAGAGAGAGAGAGAGAGAGAGAGAGAGAGAGAGAGAGAGAGAGAGACAGCGAGATCAGTTACTCACTTTGCCTAATAAGGATCTAAAATCTTAGAATATTTCTAATATTTCTAACTGGTGAGTATATCCCAAACACATTTGTGCAGAAATTCTTTTACCACAAACAAATACTTTTGTATAAGTCACCAAGGGCAACAAACCCGAGAAAAGGGGATTTTTCAGGATCGTGTTTTCATGACATTCTTTTTCGCGGATTTCTTCTTGATGAGTTCCAGTGTTTGTACAGGCATGTACAGTGTTGTACAGTTACCGGTGTTTGTACAGGCATGACTCATGAGCATGACTTCGGTGACAATGGAGCTGCCCCTTTGAAGGCTCTAACTGCCCATATAATCTGAGAAAAACATGTAACAGATAGGGTTTTTTTCAGTGTTCCCTCCACTTATTGGTCAAGATGAAGAATGATTTCCTTGCTCAAGGTCATGCAGGAGGAGAGCCCTCGAGGAACCAAAGGAACTAAAGAGGTCCTGATTGCTGATCCCATGAACAATGTCCCAGGCCCAGCAGTCCTGACTTCTGTGGCCACTTTGCTCTTTATCACTTGACACTGGGATAAAATGATGGGTCCTCCTGACCCCAGGCCCAGTCTTTTGTTTCTTAAGATTCAATGATCTTAAAACTACAGATGCACAATGTTTACCATTGGGCGGACACGGATTTATTTTTCCATTTTTGACCTGCCAGTTCTCCTCCCTAATGAAGCACAATCACAAATCTGGCAGGCTGCTCCGTTCCATGTGCTCAAAGAGGCTACAGGAAGTATTTCCTTTCTGAATAGCACAGAATCCGTGATTTGCATGCACCTTTAGAGTCAAAATCAAATATTTGCCCTGGATTGGCCCACGTTTAATTAAAATGATGAGAATGTATGATAGGCATTTGGTCTAAGGCAAGAGAATGCGTAGTATTGAAATTTGAAACAAACTTTTTTAAAATGAGAAATGCATGGTTGGTAATGATAAGAAATGCCAAGACTATGTATTACATGGCATCACGGATTAAAAATAGAAAATATCCTAAAATTTCTGGCACAATGTAAAACTGTTCTGGGAAGGTTTGGATTGGATTACATTCTTTATGGGTAATGTCCCTGTAACTAATGCTGTAGATGCTGATAATCTTCTCTGTAGTCTTTGTGTCACTTACCACATATTGCTGATGGGCTGCTCACCAACCCTGGCAGATTTTCCCATTTAGCCACGCAGAAAAAGAAAAGGATTTGTTGTTATTATTGTTGTTGTTCTTATCTCTGCAAAATTGATCCTTCAAAACCTCTGATGAAATAAATGCTAATGACTGGAAACAGAAAGTTAGGTAAATAATTACTTGAACTAAGCATTATAAAAAAAACTGATCACTTTTTTTTTCTTGTTTCAGAACTTTTGTTTGTTTATTTATTTATTTTCATTTCCCCCTGAGGGCAGGGCTGGCATAGCATGTGGTGCTGGGGATCGAACCGCGGTCCCTGCAGCTGCCTAAGCGTTCCTAAGCAGGCGCTTTAGACCACTGAGCCATCCTACTGGACCCTGATCACTTTTAATGTAAAAGTACTAATGTGGCTGATATTAAACAATTTTCTAACACTCAAAGATTTTATTTTATTTATTTTGTGTGTGTGTGTGTGTGTGTGCGTGTGTGTGTGTATATGCGCGTGTGTGTGTGTGTGTGTGTGTGTGTGTGTGTGTGTGTGTGAGAGAGATACCCAGGATTCAATTCAGGACCCTGCACTTGCCAGGCAAGCACTATTCTACTGAGCTATCTACCTGGCCCCCTCTATGTTCCATTTTTTAAAATATGCTTATGCACTTAGCTAAATAAATTTATAACTACATGTTGCTCATAGTTTTGAAGACAATTCAGTGAAGTGAAAATAGTAAGTTATGGATATTTTTCTATTTTATAAGCTTTCTTTAAGCCTCTTTGTTTACATGGAAAATTGTCACATTGTGAAGGCATAGAGTCTTAATTGTTGCAATAGGCTGGCTTAGAGAAATAGTCTTCAAACCATTGTATTTGTAATGAACAGAGTTGTTTCCATAGAGGAATAGTCTACTGTTGGACAAATAGGGTCAATTGTTTTGTACACTTGTGCCAATGTCCACAAGATTTTCACACATTTCACTAAAAATGGATATTAAGTAGCTGTCTACCATTCTGCAGGAAACTCAAGTTCTCACTTGAATGTCATTTTGGAAGTCTGAATGTGAGCTCTGTGTACCTCAACTTCAAGAGAAAAGTGGGAGCTGGAAATGTCAAATGGGCTGCATCTTCCTCAGAGGAAAATTAGACAGCCACTGTAGAATAGAGTTAGTGTAGATTGCCATTTATATCACAAGGAAAGCCCCATGCTCTGCATTGCTATCTTTAATAATGAAGTTTGTCTTTCAAATAGCGACTGGCTGATATTCGGGGTTTAGTTTTAAGCAGCATCAGACATTGATTCAGTATCCTCAAGGAACTCAATACCTGTACAAGAAAAGCTCATTCCTTAGTACTAAACTTTTTCTTCAATATTGTCCAAATTCTTATGTTCTAAATATAATTTTGAATTTTAGAGACCTCAGAGTTTGATTTTGCTAACATTGTTGCATCTTAGCTGATAATTACCAAGCAGGAAATAAGTGGCCAAATACCCTAGATATGAAGCTGGGGTACAAGCTCGAACTTGGCCTTAAGCCTCACGTGAGTTCAAAGTCTCTCCGGGGGAGGGGGGCTGTGTTAAGCTCAGCAGAGGCATGAACGTCTGTTCCAAACATCTTCTCTTGGGTAGAGATAGGCTCAGCTAAACAACTTTATATGCCAGACAAATACATCTTAGGAAAAGAATGTGCGGCTGAAGACCTCACAGAATCGAAACTCACATTTGTTAAGACTGAGTTTTCAGAAGAATAAATGTAAATGGAAGAGTATACAAGAATCTATGTTTGTAACTTCATTTCTTTTTTTATTTTTTGAAGCAATCTTAAAACCCAGACTTTCTTTCTGTGTGTGTCTTTCTCTTTCTCTCTCCCCATTCCCTTCCTCTCTCGTGCTCAAAATAATAGTTTCTCTGATGGCCGTATTTATCACATATAACTAATATTATTTGAGTACATTTTGAGAATAGCACAAACACCATGTAACAAATGCTAGAATGGGTCTCTTAAAGGACATAAAGGGAAAAAAAGTAGTCATTCCTGTGAGTGCATTTAATGAGGATCAACACCAAACAAGACACTGGTTTAAGCAGGAGATTTTATGATGATAGTGAATGTTAAAATAACAGTAGTCTCCAAACAGTTGAAAACCAAAGTAACAATGAAGGAGTTAAGGGGCTCTAGGCAGGTTTCAGGGGCACTAATAAGTAGCCATGCATCTCACAGCTTAATATTCACTTAGTTCCCCAGATCAGAAATTAAAAGATCATTTGCTAGTTCTTTTTTGCTTCTGTGTAATTCAATTTATTTTCATTTTACATACAATTATTAGTATTTTATATAATACTGTTTCAAATTCGCATGCTTAAAATTTGCTTACTGTGTAATCAAACCACATTTTTCTTCTTTTTTTTTTTTTTTTTTTAATGGCCGGCTCAGCCTGCCCTGGGGGAGGGGCTGGCGTAGCATGTGGTGCTGGGGATCGAACCATGATCCCTGCAGTTGCCTAAGTTTTCCTAAGCAGGTGCTTGAACCATCTTGACGACCTGCCCCATTTTTTTGTTGTTTGTTTGTTTTTGTTTTTGATTTTTTGTTTCTTGGTTTTTTTTTTTTTTTTTGGCGAAACTGGGGATTGAACTCAGGCCCTCGCACTTGCCAGTGAAGCACTTATTCTACTGAGCTATCTCCCTAGCCCCACATAAGCCACATTTGCTAGCTTGATGATTCACCTTTCAAATATCTGTGGACAACCATCTTAGTTCTTTAATTAGACAAACTAATTTTACGTTTGTAATGTTTTGATATAAGAACCAAAGAATTATAAGCCTAAACCGGGCGTGGTGGCTCTAACCGGACGTGGTGGCTCACGCCTGTAATCCCAGCACTCGGGAGGCTGAGGCAGGAGGATTGGTGCGAGTTTGAGACCAGCCTGGGCTACAAAAGTGAGCGCAGGACCAGCCTCAACTGCATAGCGAGACCCTGTCTCAAAAAAGACA
>PVJA010005784.1:0-44333 GCA_004027025.1 Myocastor coypus | reverse complement strand
CATCTATTTTAACTGATCCATGACTAAAGTAGTCCTATGAGCATCATCATGGAGCTTGTGCACAGCAATAGATGTGAGTTTGTAAGCTCACACTTTGTCAGTCACTTCCACGCTATTATTTTGAGCATGTTAATACTTGCCATTTATTTATTTAGAATATTTTTACATTATAATGACTTTCTCAAAAATTTGCTTCCTTTGCTACTACCAGGCAGTGGTTGATCTGTGACTATCTCCTCATTCTAAGGAACAATGGA
The DNA here is from genome assembly GCA_004027025.1 of Myocastor coypus. Lineage (NCBI taxonomy): Eukaryota > Metazoa > Chordata > Mammalia > Rodentia > Myocastoridae > Myocastor > Myocastor coypus. The sequence goes on along the minus strand of PVJA010005784.1, from coordinate 44,076 downwards.
CTCATCTATCCTGTGGGTGGAAGCAATGCCCAACTCATGGGTCTCCTTTACGTGTGGTGTTGAAGAGACAAAGGCATCCAACTCAAGGCTGTTGTCAGGAAAAGCTTCCAAATACCTTAGAGATTTTTTTCAGGGAGGGTTGGGAGGCAGCTCCCAGGGGTAGGACAAACTCCATGTAGTAGAAAAAGTAAGTGACAAGTACATCATGAGGTTAAAAAGCCAAGATGAATGGAAACGGAAGAATCACATTCCTGAGGCTCATTTCCACCAGAAAAATAAAGTCCTAAGTTCAGGTGATTAAATCAAAGTATGAAAAGAGGAAGTAGATTTCCTAGTGCCAATGAAAAGTCTCTCCTTGCTACTATAAGCAAAAGTTTTGAGATACTCAACAAGAGGTCAAAATAACATTCTGTGTACTACACACCATATTCCAACTCAAGCAAAATATCTATGGATGTTTTTTCTTAATTTCAAAGCCTTTTGATTAAAGTGTACCAGAAGGGCACCAACAGAGCAGGCTGTTTCTGTCCTCCCAAAGAAGGTTTCAATGGCCGCTGTACACTCTCTAAATCTATTTACTTCAAGGCTGGAATGAAACAAACATGACAGATGGTTTTTTAAAAAAATCAAAGGGGAAGTTCTTGGAACATATCCTTCAAAATAAAATTTTGTTTCCTTTTTTTTTTTTTTTTTTTTTTTTTGGAACAGCTGAAATGATTTTTCAGAACATCTGATGAGCGATTTCAATACTTCGACTTTCTCTTCCGTGAAGCAAGCCCATTCATTTGGAGACTTCTGTTCTTTTGTTTTATTTCTGTGTCTTTCTTTGACAAGACATAAAGTCTGAAAACGACAATATGCTAAATGAATGGACCCATCGTATACTTGGCTACAAGAGGGCTGCTGGAATACACTTTGGATTCTGACAAGATAATAGACTGCCTAATGGCAGAAATCTTGAAGAAATAAAAAGGAAAGTTAACGGGTCTTTATGTTTGTTGTTGCTCACTGGCAGCTTCTGAGCAACTGCCCTTCACCTGTTGCAAGATCAATCCCTAGAAAATCAGACCCTTCTCCTCAAAGCTGGGGAGTTTGAGGCGTAGGGAAATGCCAGGTAAAGGCAGAAGGTAGGAAGCTTGAGGAAAGGGTAAGTACTGTCGTGTGCAGAGCTGGCCTTCTACCCTCACCCACCTCATCTCATCCTAACTTATTGCCACAAGTATGGTCTCACACAAAGCCGAAGATTAACTGCAGGACACAGGTGAAACCAATAAATGCCATAAGCAAGCTCTCACAAAAAGGCAATGTCCTTTGCTCGGTTTTGATATGGAATGGATGTAAGAAAGAGAAAAGGGACTCAACCAGGACTTCCAAGTCTCTAGGGCAGGTCACTGGAGGTGGTACATGCAGTTCATGGAAGACCAGAGAAATGGTAGGTTTGAACACTGCCACAGTCACTTTCCAAAGCCTACCTAAAGACTGATGCATTCAGAAATCATGCCATCTCTTGATCCCATAGCTAGAATCTAGAAGCTTAGAGCTATACAAGAAAGCAGCAGGAATGTATTGTTTAAAAGCATAGACTTCAGAAGTGAGGAATCTAAATTCAGATCTTACATTCCTACCTTCTTGCCATCTCACCTGCAATCAAGGCAGCAGCTTTTCAGAGTTCTGTCCTTACCAGCCAAACCTTGATTACTACGTGTGCTTCTTAAAATTTTAAGGAGCTATAATGGAGTGATATGAAGAAAGCATCTATCACACCTGCCATAGCTAGCCCTTCTCTAAGGTTCCATAGCACTTGGAGTCCAAATTCTATAGACAGCAGTAGATCTACCCTAACCACAGTCTTTAACCAAGAAAATGGCATAATTCTAAGTGAAATAAGCCAGTTACAGAGGGACAAACTGCATGATTACAATTACACAAGGCAGCTAACTATCTGACTCCTAAAAATACAAAGTACAGTGTTATTTTGGGGGGTTGGGGAGAAGAGGAAATGAGGAATGGCAACTCTGGGTATAGAGCTTCAGACGTGTAAGATGAAAAACTCTACAGACCTTCATGCTTCAGTGTCATACCTCAACTTAAAAATTTGTTGAAAGAATTGATTTGATGTCATGCGATCTGCTTACTGCCACAACAGCAATGAAAAAGAAAGCAGGGCTATTGAATTCCCTCCCAGCCCCCTTTCCACGGCTCCCATTTCTATGGGGGACTGCCCCGTAAATTTAGTTGTCGCAGTCCCAGTAACTCAGAAAAAGTGATAATTACTAGTGCCATGGCAAAATGATGAGCAATGCATACTAAGCAAGTAACAATGACAGAAAAGTCCTTTCAGTTACAATGATTTAAGTCAAAGTGGTAAGAAGAAGCAGTGGGACGGATGCTCTGATCGAACTCTATGTGCCAGGTCTTTTCCAAAGACTTTTCCAAAAGCACACAGTGGGGTGAGAAAAATCCAGAAACAGGTCTACATGTTCAAGCCCTCAGCACTGTTGCTGGCCCAAAGTCCATGTCTCATAAACATTTAGCAAATAAATGAGAAATTCAAATTTCACAGAACCACCTACTGCAAATTTTATTTATATAGCTGACAGCAAGTTAATGACATTTACAAAGCTTATAAGAAAGTCATTTGTTATGGCAATGTCATTTCATACTAAAAATGAGCTTATACTTTGACCCAGCCATTCACAATATCTGTCTAACAAAACTGCATAAAGCAAAAGGAGATATGTATGTGGATCGTCATGACAACATCGCTTCTCATGACAATGGCTAAGTGAATTAGGAGTGTTTTGTACCATGATATACTGAATACACAGCACTAAAGAGAAAGAACTGAATCTCTTATATAAATATGAGACAACCATAAAAGACTTTTGGTGAGTAAAAGTAATTGTTAGAGAAAGACATGACATCACTTAGGTTTTAGCTGGCATCTTAGTCAGTTTTTCCGTCACTGGACATGATACCTGGCACCCACAGCTAAAGAAGTTTAAGATGATAGTTTTAGGAGTAGTCAGTCCAAACTAGGAAGGCGTCAATGCAGGAACTTCATGGCAAAAGGCAAGGGTGAAGCAAAGCTACTTAGTTCTTAGCAACCACCATGCAGAGGGGAAACAGTGCTGGAGAGGAAAGGGCCAGAGGCCATACAGAAACCCTCAGGCTGTGCCTGCAAGACCCACCAAAATGCATGAAGAAGTGTGCTCCTTCAGTCTCCTTGGGAGATCCTCAAGGAAATCAAGTTGACTCTCTACCCCAACTGCCACAGGCAGGTGTGACGGGCACATGCCTGGGATTCTAGCATGCTGTGAGGCTGAGGAGGAATGGTGATTTCAAGCCCTGGCTGGACAACTTAGCAACTTAGTGAGATCCTGTCTCCAGATAAAAAGGTGTACAGATGTAGCTCCTTATAAAGGGCCTGCATTCAATTCCTAGACATACAAACACACACACACACACTCATGTTTCTATAACTATATGTGCATGCATATAAACTATGGGTAAAGACTAGAAGGTCAAATGTATCTCATTTCCATACAGATATAGATATACTCATACATGCTATATAGATATTTGCATGACAGTTAACATTTTAGAGTATAGGAAATACAAAAGTATGTGGTTGAAAGAAACAAAAACTTCACTATTTATTATTTTATATGTTTGAAACTTTTGAAAAAGCAAAACTGTAGTGACAGAAAGCACAGTGTTTTCCAGAGGCTAAAGAATGGGGGAGGGAAACTGGCTGTGAACAGGCCCCAAGGAACTTTCAGGGTAAGAAAAATGTATTATATTATGATGGAGATGGCAGTTACACAGGTATATTTATCAGAACTCATGGAATTGTGCCCTTAAAATTGGTGAATTTTACTATATATAAATTATAGCTCAACAATGGTAAAGAAAACATAATCAAGGTTACTATTTTAAAAAGCTAGGGTCAAAGAGAGATAGGGTCTCTTACTGGTATTTTAGTTTTTAAAAGAGAATGTTATTTATTTTACTTACTTTTCAGGTACTACTTACATTATCATAGATACGTTTTCCTTTTAAGTAGAAAATTACCATACATTCATTCTTTTATTCTTAGAAAAATGGGATTCATATGTGTTTTACTTACCTGGGCTACTTCTATAAATGAAAAATGTTTGGAGAAGAAATATATATCACCTTAGTTTAACACAAGAGAAGGATGAAGGCGGAGACCAGAAGCAGAGCAGGCTCTCTACTCTCGCTCAGGAGCAGCCATGAACCCTCAGCTACCTTCTCATGCATTCACAGTCTCCTGTCTGTTCTCAAGGGTCAGATGGCCAGAGACTCTCTTGGGCCTCTTCCAGCCAACAGGCCTGTGCACAGCTCACTAGGAATTCAATTCATCAGGAAGAAAAGATACAAAATGAGCCTAAAAAAAAAAAAATCAACCCAGTTAGAAAACCCTCTTTCCGTACCTGCTTAGGCAGAGCACAGCAGCCAGGCTTCTATGCCCGTCATGCCATGCCGGCCTCACCCACAGAGTGCGTTGAGATGGCAGTTGAGACTGGGCATGGTGGAACACTCCTATAATCCCAGCACTTGGGAGGCTGAAAACAGAAGGATGGCCAGGAGTCCGACCTACAGAGTGAGACCGGATAGACTCTGTACTAAATACAGACAGACAGACAGACAGACAGACATGCATACATACATACATTTTAAAAAGCATCAAACAAAAAAAGAAAAGAAATTCCTCTTTCCACTTACAGCAGATTCAAAGATAAAATTAAACCATATTCCACAACTTCAGTCAGTTTTTCTCTTGCCCTTTAACAATGGCATTCCTTTCCTGTTATGGTTTAGGTCAAGAATGGCCTCCATATCCACTTTCATGAGTCAGCGGCATGTTTTTTGGGGGAGATCTTATTAAAGACAGTGAAGTTAGGTAGGTCAAGACAGAAAGTGAAAGCCCACTCCAGCTGTGACCTGACACATCATCAGTTGGAGGCCAGGCTTCAAAATAACAACAAAAGGACCAAACTGACATACTTCCCAAAGGGTGCAATTAGTGACAACACCTGACCTAACAAGTCTAAATAAGCATTAGCCACCACCACCACGCCCAGGACAACCACGACCCTGCCTTCGAAGTTCTCTGATTTTCCTATGCTAACTGGCTACATGACTTGCTTCCCCACTGGATCAATAATACCTAAGTAGCCATTCTTACAATCTTATTGGTTGATCATAGCTGTAATCCATATTGTACCCATGTGGGTTTTGCTCTATAAAATTTCCCTATAGGGGCTGGGGAGATAGCTCAGTAGAATAAGCACTTGCCTGACAAGTGTAAGGATCTGCGTTCAATCCCTGATTCAGGAAAAAAAAGAAAACAGTTTAAAATTTCCCTACAATGTGGGGTCCTCAGTTACCCATATTCAGGGTCCCTCTTGTTCCTCTGGCAGGAGCTTTCTATCTCTCAATAAATATCTTCCTACACTTAAACCTCTGTGTTCCTAGAATTCATTCTTTAATTTTCAGAGTACATAAACTTGGTATATCAGACATGTAACAGGTTGGAAGTGATAATATTTTCCTTATATTGTATTTGGAGGTTCCAATGCCATCCTATATCACTTTGGTCATGGAGGTGAATAATTGGCTATGATACTAAGAAGTGGGGTATGGTAAGAAGAGGTGTGTCTCTGGGGGCATGACCTGAAAGAAGGTGCCTCTCCTGCTCCTCCTTCCTTTCTCTCTTCCTCTTGGCTGTCAGCATGTGATCAGCTGTCCTCCACCAGACCTTTCTACCATACCACTTTTTTCTCTTGGAGCACGTCAGCCATGAACTATACCCAAGAATCAAAATAAACCTCTCCTCCTTTGAGTTGCAAGTGTCCATGTTTATGTTTAGTGATGAGCACGTGACTAAAACATTCCCTTAGAAGGCCACTGTGCTGAGAAGTCAAACCTGCAGTGAGTGGCCCCGGCATTGGTCAAATCAAAATCTTAGGTCTCATTGCTTTTCAGTTTGTGATGGGAAATGCAAATAAAAAGGCACAGATTAATCCTTTCAACCTGTCTTTTAATGATCTGTTGAAATATTTAGCTATATATCATTAATTTAATTGTGTGTGTGTATCAAGAAATAAAAACAGAGTAGTTTTTAACTATAAGTGTGTTAGTCAGGGTTCTCCAGACAAACAGGATCAAAGAATGTATATATTATATTATATTATATTATATTATATTATATATAAAGATTTTTTTTTTGTCTTTTTTGAGACCAGGTTTCATTGTGCAGCTCAGGCTGGCCTTGAGCTTACTTTTTTAGCCCAGGCTGGTCTCGAACTCACACTGATCCTTCTGCCTCAGCCTCCCAAGTGCTGGGATTACAGGTGTGCCCCACTGCACCCAGCAAAAGATATTTATTTCAAAGAATTGTTTAACACTACTGTGGAAGCTGACAAGTCCCAAGGTCCGCACTTGGCAGGCTGGTAGCTGTACATCCAGTGCGAGTCCAAAGGCCTCAGAGCCCCAACAGAGCCAATCATGTGGTTCCAGGCCAAAGGTCAGCAGGACTGAGATTCGCCCTGATCCAGTGTTTTACTTTGAGTCTAAAGACATGGAAAAGGCAGTGTCTCCACTTGAGTGGAGCAGGAGGAGTCTCCTCTGCATGCTCTAGTCAGTCCTTCGGCTGATGACATCTGGGAACTTTCTGGAGGTCATCTGCTGACTCAAGGTGGCATTCCTCATGTTCATCTCACCCAGGAATGCCCTCATGAGCACACTCAAAGCAATACCTGAGCAAGAATCCGCGTACCCCATGGCCCAGAAAAGTTGATACAGAAGAGTAATCATCACAGCAGGAGAGAGTTAGACTCATTTCTTTGTGAGGTTATGAAACTGTAGTAGACCAATGCCTCAAAGGAACTAGAACCAAGGGTGAGCTTCATTTAGCCAGAAATCGATTCTCTGGGACTACTTAAGAATGTGCAGAATGCAGCTAGAGGAGATTGGGCAATAATCTACGGAAGCTGGTATCATTCACATAGTTCATCTCAAGTCTGGATTGAAGCACACTCATTTCTCCACCCTGAATGAGTTTATAAATGAATAATTCCTGGTTGGCAAAGTAATTTTTAGGCCATTTAGTACCTTTCTATAATCTCTCAAAGTCCATGTTAAGGATTATTATTGATGGTTCTTATGGCTTTATGCTGTCTTTTCTGATTAAAAAAAAAAGAGAGAGAGATTTATGTGGCTAACTCAGTTTGAACCCCAAGCCTTCCCTCTCAGCCCTGACTGGCCAATCTTAGTACACAGTCTAGGCTGGAGGAATCGCCATCCTTTTCTGCTAGAACTGCACAGATTTTGCATCTGCAAATGTTATCTCCCAGGAAAATCTTCAGTTTGTGCAAAACAGAAGGCTGCCTACCCTATACTGGGGCCCTGTCTCCCTACTGCATGCCACGCACCTCTTCGCAGTTCTTTGTCTCCTCTGATGCCCAGGCTCCCTTCCATCCAAGGGATTCTACACCTGTTCTTCCCTCTTCCTGAGATGCTTTTTCTTCCTCCTCCTCCTCCCTTTACCTTGCTGCATGCTGCTTTTCTCTGCTATCTCTGTTTAGTCATCAATTCTCTGAGACAGTCTTCCCTATGTCCTCTTGTACACTTGAGCTATTGTGAATGAGCAGCGACTAGTACAGAATCTGAGCCACAGGAAGTGCTAAATAATTACCAGTTGAAACATTGAAATCATAACAGGATAACAATAACTATAAGAACTAGCTATGTGTCTATTTTGTAAATTATAAAAACAGTAATTCATTTAATCTTCAGAACAGCCTCATAAAGTAAAAAAACTATATATCAGAAGATAGAGGCAAAGAATATCTGAAAAAAAATAGAAATAGAGTAAATTTTACTAATCAGTCCATCTGGGATGAGACCCTGCAAAGCTGGCCTTTCTAACACTGGGCGTTAGCCAACTGAGATAACAGACCTCTATCCTCCTAGACATTTCACCTCCTTTAACAAACTAAAGTACAAGGAAAATATTCATCTTCTCTAAGCAAGCTGTTGCCCACCATAATTGTGGGCTGGAATTTTTCAGTGAAAATAATAATGACACTGTTCCAGCAAGTCAGCTGAAAAACAAGAAATCTGATCAGATATTATTATAGAATTTCACATTAGAACAACTGAGCCCTGGAGGGTGCTGGGATCTGAGAGATAGAACCATCTCTGGGAGACCACCCAGAAGAAACTGGATAACTCAGCTCTCTGCTGGAAATCAGATATAAGACTGGTGGTGAACACAGGGTTCATTCTGGGACATGTGAGAATCCCTGCCCCAAATGGATATATCTTTCCTATACCACTGGGGATTAAGGATCATTCTCCAGCTAAAAAGAAAACAATCTAATATTATCTAGCCTGTTAGATAAGGTTCATACTCAGAGAAGCACGTGAGATTAGGGTAAGTGAGAGAAATAAGAGAGACTCCAAGTTGAAAAACTCCTCAGAGAATACGACACAAGAAAACATGACAGGACACAGATTGAGGAAATCACTAAGCAACCAACCCTTAATTCTTGATTGAGGTTAAATGTAATATATGGCCAGAAAGACCTTGTAATAGCAAGATGGTGTCTCTCTTCTACCATATATTTCAAGCTTTATAACCTGGGCTGGTAGCCATATATTCTTAAAACCATAATATATGCTATAGCTTTCCACCAGAAACTGAGGGAAATGTGCCAAACAATCTCTCCTTGAGGAGCAATTAGGTCATTAGGTTTCTCATTATAGTAATTAGTGTAAAATTGAAAAATTCATCAACATAATTTGAAGATTTCTTTAAGCAATTTTGGCTACTATCTAGACATAGCAAATAAAAAACATTCTAGGTGGAAATTTCTGAGTATTTGTCTAATCTCATTGTTATTTGGTATAACAAAGGCATGAGACAAATACACCTGGAAAATAAGTCTCTGATTATAAAATCTAGGGATTGTTGCATCTTTCCATAAATTTTGTACATTAAAATAGCATTTTAGCTGTCTGAAGGAACAAGAATGTTTAACTTTTATGTTCCATACCCTGACAGAATGTTAATTACATCAAGCACAATCTCAGAACTCTAAGAACTGTATTTGTTTTTCCTCATTTCAGGTGTTCTTCAGCACGGTAGTGGGGGGATCCCGGGGTTTCAGTAGGGAGTGTCAGAGATAAAAATGAAGAGTTTCGGAGTATTAGCACTTTAGATCAGAACTCATGTCAAAGATTCATTATAACTGACATATGTTTAGATTAACTGAGAACCAGATCTTCCATGCATTATTCTTTCCAATGAAAACTTTATAGTTGTTTCACTGATTCTTCCAACAAATACTGAATATCTCCTATCTACAACCTCTGCTTGACACTTTGAGATGAAGAGAGTGAAATAGGAAGCAGAAGGCAGAACTAAATGAGCCATAGGGCCCAACTCCTGGAAATTTACACCCTAGTAAGAGAAACAAATCCAACACCTAAATATAATACAGGTAGGGAGTGATATTTGTGGGGACAAAAATGTCTTCAGCAAAGCTGGATTTGAAAGTCAAATTGAGCTAAGTCCTAAAATGTGTGTAGAACTTTGATAAGCAGAGTTGGGAAGAGGGCATTAGTTTTATAAAGAAAACTCACCATGGAGATTTCTTTAAGCACTTTTAACTACTAGCTAGATACAACAAACGAAAACTAATCATATGAGAAAAAGCAAGATAATTCTTACATGACCTTACAGAAAGCTCCAACTCAAAAGTCTTTGATTAATTGCACATCACTTTGGAAAACACCATGCTGTTAAATACAACCAGCAACATTATCTTGTTATGGGTCTCAGGGTTATGAGACACTCAGCTACCAATACCCTCTGAGTGTCTGAAATGAAATCAGAAGGCTGTAGACAGAGCTCCATCAGCTCTCTTGTGATTAGATTACCCTAGGCTTTCCCTTATAAAATAAAGTCAGTGCCTTTAAGTTGCTAGAATCTCCTTCATATACTTTGGGAAATCTAAATATTATGTGGACTCCTTTCTGCAGTCAATTAATGTATCCTTCTTGCCAATGTCATAAATAAAACTTTTTTTCAGCTAGGGATTCTCTTGTTGCATACATATGCTATTGATAATTACTTGTTTTGAGTTCTTAACCACTTGGGCATGGAAATTCATCTGAGGTTTAAACTTTAGAACTATTACATTGCTAAATGTCTTACTTTATAAGTGGCTAGGTCATCACAAGTGCTTTCCTATGCGTTAAAGTTGTGCTCACCAAAGGAATCAATTTTCTGTATTGAAATACTAAAACAATCATGCATTCTTACAAGAAAGTTAGTACAACATCCCCCAAGCCCTCTCTGTAATCAATTTCCTGCAGCTTCTGTGTGATGGCAGCTTACAACATTCTCTGGTTTTATTTTCTGTGCTGAGGTAAAACAATAGTGATTCAATTAAAGATGCACTAAAGAGCAGTCTCTATCCAGATCTAAAGTAAATAATGATGGGAGTCGTCTATAGAAGTACAAGGGGCAATGAGAAGTAGGGATGTATCTTAGTGTAGCCCAGTCATGAATTTTCTGTTAGACTTTCACAAAGAAAGTAAAACATACAGTGAGTTGTTTAAGTGTGAATATTGTTTCTTTAAAATACATGTTGACGTCTGAAGCTCCATGGCTTTTATGGATAATTGCAAACAAAGTGGTAGAGTTCATTCTCAGCTATCTCAGCTGGATCAGCCATGAAGGTTTTGACTGGACAGAAGGTGGTTGTATCTGCCATCACTATAGAGTAGATGTTTCAACTGTCATTGTCCTCTGCTTGCTTTGTGAAATATGTTGCAATTATAATTAAAAGAAATTGTTGGACAGGCCAGATAGCTCAACGGATTAAAGTGCCTGCTTCAGCAGAGAGCAGCACTGAGGTTTGTTCCCCAACATGTCTTGCGGGCCCCACTCCCAAGGTGTGCAGAGACATTGATTGAGACTGAGCATGGTGGCACGTGCCTAAACTCCCAGGCACTTGGGAAGCTGGAAACAGTAGACTCACTAATAGTCTGATCTACCTAGTGAGGCCCTGTACATCCTGTAGACCCTGTCCTAAATTCATTTAAAAAGGAAAGAAATTGTTCACAGTAAAAGCAGAAAAGTAATAATGACAAGTTGATACCCCATCCCAGGATTCTCCCACTCACATGTTCAGGAACTCTTTTTCTTTTATTTCATTTATTTAGTACTATGCAGCTCAGACTCCTAGTGATCTTCCTGTTTCAGCCTCCCCAGCACTGGGATTTCTGGCGTGCACCACCACGTCCAGTCTTCGTGGCCAGCACAGTGAACTTGAGGTTTCAGAGCCAGCATGGCATGCAGTAGCAGTGACTGAACTCAGGATCTTGTGTTTTCCAGGCAGGCGTTTAGACCGCCAAGCTATCTCCCCAGCACAGTGTGCCATTTTTTAAACCTGCATGGTGTCAAGATATTCATGTTGCCTATTGAGCTTTAACTGGGAGACATTTTGCCTATTTAATTAAATTCATCTTTGTGATAATAGTACTAAATAAGGAAAGGCCAATGGAGGAAACCACAGGAAATAATCTCTTTAGATTCACTGGAAGATCTAGAAGAGGCTTTTTTTTTTTTTGGAAGCCTCAATTATGAAATTTTGAAAGAATTATTTACTACTAATTATATTCACAGCCAAGCAACAATGAGTAATAAATTATTGTCAAGTAAAGGTCCTCTGACAATAAATACATATTTGCATTTACACATAATTTTCCCATTAGTTGTTCAAATATAAGGATGCTTCTGGGCAATTGTTACATTATTACTCTTAAGTAAGCTCAAGCCTGCGGTCAAACAAGGTGCCAGTGCTCATTTGCGTAGTAAATGCCTTTTACATTGACCTGGCAAAGCGAACTCTCAGCCTGGCCTCCCGGTTACTGGTGTTGATTCAGTGACAGTGGTATGTCTGTTTTAATAGTAAATTTGGTTTGGCTCAGGAAGATGCTTCAGCTAAGTACCTCACCACATAGGCATGCTTGCCTGACCCTCAGAGGAGTGCCAGAGTCACTGGAACTCAGCACTGTCCAATAGAAACAGATTGTAGGGTACATACGTCATTTATCATTTTTTTACATTTGCATTGGTCAAGGTAAAAAGAAATATGTAAAACAGATGTTAGGGTATATACAATATTATCACCTCAACACATAATCAGTATAAAAATCACTGCATTGGGCCCAGAAGACAGCTCAGTGGCATAAGTGCCTGCCTGGCAAACACAGGGTCCTGAGTTTGATCCCTGATCAGGCTTTGAAGTCCAACTTGAGCACAGCACATCTTAGTTTGGACAAGCCATATATCAAATACTTCTTGGTCATACGTGGCTAGTGGCTACTAAGTAGGACAGTGTAGCTAGGAATTATTACAGTATTTATCACAGCTTTTCTGTAAACAATCCATATTTCTATTTCTAGAATTAGAATTACTAGTCAAAGGAACAAAACAGGCAAATAATAAGGAGAGATGATTTTGGACCCAGTTTTTTGTTGTTGTTGTTGTTGTTGTTTTGTTTTTTTGTCTTGGCTCACCAGGAGCATCCTGCTCCAGTACTCTTCCCCCTGCGGCTTCGTCTGACCACCTCTGGCCACCTCTCTGCCACCTTCCCTTGACTCTGACTCTCCAGCCAGGATAGGAAATGTTGCCTTTATCTGAGTATCACCGTGCTCCCCAACCTTTGCTCTTTTCTCTACATAAACGACTCTTTTAAAACATGGACATCTTTTTTCTTAATGGCTCGTCCTCCTTCCTTAAGTCTCAGCCTAGGATGGTGATGGCAAAGACAGGTGCCTAAACTGCAGCCCAAAACCCACTTGGCATGTATCGCAAAGTGCCAGCGCTGCAATGAGACCTGAATCCTGAAGTTTTAGAGAAAACAATCCATACACTGATATCTTTATCTTAAAAGAAAAAACACAATAACACACGTGTCCTAGGTTTGCCACCACTGGCCTAGAGTCTTTCCCAGAACTGCTTGGACTCTATGGGCCACTGAATCTAGCACGTGGCTTGCCCATCCGGTCAGAGATGCCATTAAGACAATGGAAGGTCATAAATCTGTGGCCCTCTACACTATCTTTACACTTAGATTTTTAAATTTCACAATGACAAAAAAAAAAATGCCTGATTGGGATTGAGGTTGTTCTTTGTTGTTGTTGTTTTACATTATTGTCTTCCAGTTCTTAGCACATTGCTTGGCTCATTGAAAGTGCTTACTAAATTTTGTTCAATGAATAATGAATGAACTGATGGTGGAGAAATATGCAAACATCATAACTGAAGACAAGCATCTCCTCCTGCATCCCACAGCCTGATGATGCGTGGATTCCACTTGCACACCAGTCACCTGAAGTGTTCGACTTAAGCCGAATTCTGTTGCTTGATTATGCAACCTCCTCCTACTTTCCTGGTAAACAGTTAACTCATGCTAGGGGCAGAGGGTAGGACATTCAAGCTTAGTAGTTTAAGATCCTTGGAATGACTTACTTTGCTGCCTGGAGATATTTAAAGTGTAGTGCAATGAAGAATTTGTTTTTGCTTTTTCACGGCTGTGGCCTCTGCTTTCTAGCCCCACGGAGAGCTCCTCTCCATCACACTTCTCATGTTTCTACCTTGTGCACCACATCACTAAGTTTGCTGTTCCTCTAATTTTTCCTCTACTGCCCTGGTGTTGGGACTTTGCTCCTTGTGTTACCTCCAGATGGAAAAATTTTCCCCCAACATGTTTTAAATCTTTCATTCAATGAGCCAAAGACTACATCTTCTAAAAATAAAAAAATGGAAAGCTCTTCTCTAATTTCTGAGAATGAGGTCAGGATGTTTACCTTGTAACAAATCCTTATACCACCTAGCAGAGTGTCTTACCCATGACAGTTCCTCAACAAATACTTTCTGGGTAAAAATAAATAAAGGAGTCCCTTAAGTTTAAAAAAAGAAAAAAACTAGAACTGTATATTATTATAACAGAGTTTACTAACATTTTCCACCAGCAATCAGAGCCTAATCCTAGCCCTCCACCTTAGGTTAATACAATTTAGAAAGTATCTGAGCATAACCCTAATATACACAGACAGTGGCGTATCCTAAAACGTTGATCTTATTTTTCCATTCTTAACTCCCTTAATGTGCTCTATGGGAAAGATGTGCTTGTTTAACTGTGTATATGAGCAGCTACATAATCATAGGTTAGATTTAAACTCCTTTTGTAACTCAGTTTCCGTACTTGTGAAATTAAAGAATTGGACTCATTTCTACCATTTCAGGTTTTAAAATCCAATCGTTTATTTATTTTAATTCATTCTTTTTTGCCTTGGTTAAAATAAGAGAGGTGGGTATATTCAGTGTATTAGTATAAATTCAGCACCCAAAGGACATTAGTGGATAGGCATCCAAATCCACACCAGGGCCAGGCATTCACAGGCACAAATGGCATCTTGATCATGAAACGGAGGTGAAAACTTTGCTTCTCTACAGTAGGTATGTGATCAAAGTTCTCTCTGTAAAATACCTGAGAACGATATCAACATTCTGAAGATCAAAGAGTCTCATCGTTCTATACACTCCTCTCTAGAAATTGTTGCCAAAAGTATTGGGAGAGTTTTTGCTTATCTAAATGTCTCCACTAGCTCCCTGTAAGAAATCAGCTTTTAATGAGAGCAATAGTATAGACAATAGGCATTGCCAAAAGGTTAGACTCAAAATTTGCATTGATATTGATGTTCACAGTTCTTTTTCAGGTGAAGGAAAACTGTGTGGTTTCTGTTTGTTTGTTTTTTGTTTGTTGCTTTAAACAAACCCAAACCAATGTCCATTGTTTGTGAGCAAATGTCATTTAATGTTCACTACACATTCTGCAAACAGTATGTGAGGCAGAACCCTTACTCTCTTGGAACTCTGAATTGAGGAACGGAAGGAAGAGGTAGGATCTACTTTATGTAAATAAAATTATCTCTAATGAATCATGTTCCTCGAGGCATAAGCAAGGGTACTGACTACCAATCTTATGTAGCTAGTACATGAGCAAGTGTATAACTTGAGATATGAACAGGTGTACTACCAGCCACTTCCCAGCCATAAAAGGCACTGATAGAGTAGTCTTGTAGAGCTTTACGGATTTAGGATTTAAGGAATTCTCTGCCCTTTCCAGTTCCCTGCAGGACTGACTGCAAGCTGTCCCCATTAAAGCCTCCTCACAAAAGTCCTAGACCAACATGCCAAAGTCTAGACTCAAGAGGTGCCCTTCTTATCCTGCCCAGATACCTTATTCTTTTTTTCTTTTTCTTTTTCTTTTTTTTTTTCTTTATTTCTTTTAGAAAGGGAACAAAAGCCCTTTTCTTTTCTTTCTTAACACAGTCCCGGCTGGTCAAATAATGCTTATGTGTGGACCTCCTCAATGCCTTTGGGAATTATCATTATTATCAGTCATGATGTTAATGGGCTGCCATTGTTGGCTGAAGTTGACTTATTCTAGATGCTTTGTTTACTCAACTAACAAAAAGGCAGCTTGGAATTAAAAAAGGAGACGTGCCAAGCAATTAATCCATAACTTGGTTGGAATACTTTGGGGATTTTCTAACATTTCTTTTATTGAATTTTTGTTTAAGTGCAGTATCCTTTTTTCCTCTGAAATTTCATTCTGGAGTTTTTTATTACATGCCATTTCAGCAGGAGGCACACTGAGCCACTGGGACCTTCTGGGTAAATACCACGTGTTTTAAAATATTTATCAATAATGAGGCTACTTGCTCCCACATTCCCTGAAAATGCCAGGCTGTGAAGCCAATTCATTGAACAGGTTTTAAAAAGATATCAAAAATGCTCATGCCATAAACATTTGTGTTACAAGGCATTTTTCTCTGGAATAACATATCAAAACAGCCACCACCAAAAGAATAATAACCCTGTAGTTAGAAGCATTAAATATACCTAAATCAACACTATAAATATAAACATTCTTTAAATATTAGTAGTCAGATAGATGGCATGGAAATCTATAGAGAGATAGTAGAAGTCATCCAATAAATTAAGTCTTCGATCTCTGTATTTCTTTAAAAGAAAGTCAGTGAGTGTATTGTTTTGCATGGCTGACTGACTTCCAAAAAACATGAATCTATCTTTAACTTGCTGCTTTCAAATAAAAATAATTAAATTTTAAAGTCTCACTGCATGATTTTTGTAGATATTGAACTCTTTGCTGCTTAAGGGTCAGATCAAAATAATATTCAAATTGGGATTCTTAAAAAGTACATTTTTTTTTCAGTTCAAACCAAACCATTAAGAAGTATTACTTGGGTTACATTGATTTTCATCTCCTTTTCTGGGATTGGAAATTGAACTTATGACTTCGTGCTGACCAGGAGCCATGCCACTGAGTTCCATCCTCAGCCCTTGATTTTCCACTTACAATAATTTCCATGAAATTTTGCTTTGAAATTATGTTAAAGTTTACTTAAAATATACACACAAAATCACCAAAGCAATAATGGAACAGGAGAATAACACTCATGTTGTACTTATTATATGTGTTCAGTTTGGCATTCAAGATGTTCTTACTGTACCACTGCTGTCCTTTCGTTTAGTCTATTGAGGGTTGTTTTGCTTTGTTGTTTTGTTTTCACACACACTCTCCTTACGTTGCCCTGCTGGCCTCAAAGGCCCTCGAACTCCTTTCTATGTCCTCCTCCTTCCTCATTGCAGTAAATATTTCAGTGGCATGGAAAAGAAAAGGAAAGAGGGTTAGGGTTAAGGTTAGGATTAAAGTTAGGATTACGGTTAGGATTAGGATTTGGGCTAAAATGATTTGAGCTCCTCCTATCTTGGTCTTGCGAGTAGTCAAGATCCCAGATAGCTGTTCATCTACCCAGCTTATTATTTTTATCAAATGTAGATTTTAACAGCTTTGCCTCTCATCCTACCATCAGTTCATTTTCTTAAAATGATCTGCTGCTGTTACATTTTTGGGTTGATTTTTAAGGAATATTCTTCAACTGGAAAAAAAATCTCATTTCTTATCTGTTACATGCATTCTTTTTTTATTAAAACAAATCCAGTACTGTATCATCTTAGTTTTAATGAGGGAAATATAAGTTATCACCCACCAAATTCAAATATGACGCCATATCCTACTAATTTTGATTAAACAAGAGGAGTCATTTTCCCAGTTCTTTGTTTGTCATACCACTGCTTCTTTCTTTCTTTTTTTTTCTCTCTCTCCTTTCCTGCTCACTTGCCTAGCACACCCTTCCCTGCCCCTTGCTACACACAGCAGCCTTCTGATTCCTTTCCCCACAGAGCCCACCTCGGCCAAGCCTCTTCTCTAATTCTAACACACAGCTCTTCTTAAATGAAAATAGTGACAGAGTCATTTAGGAAAGAGGACCAACTTTATGTAGACCAGTAGAAAGAACTTTAGAAAATATCTAATTCTGTTCTCTTGTGTTGCAAATGAGAGCCCTGTTATGGTTTATGTCTAATTGTCCCCCAAAAAGCCTCATGCCATCATGGGGTGGCTTCTACAGTTTATGACTAATCCATGATGCAATGCTGGGATTATGAGTTTCAGTGCTACACCTGCCCTAGGACAGATAGGCTGAATACCATGTGGAGAGGGGAGGGAAGCTTGCCTGCTGCTGCAGGGACTGCTCCTCCCTTTGCTATTTACTGTTTTCCACCCCCATGACTGCAGCTCTCTCCCATGTGCCTCTCTGCCTTGGAGCCAGCTGAGTATGGACTGAAACCTCCACTAACTATGAGCTAAATAAACCTTTCCTTCCTTAACTTACTTTGGCTGTTGTGTATTTTGTCCCAGCAATGAGGGAAAAGTAACCAAAACAAGTGCTGAGCACCAGCTTCAGCCAAATCCTGCTCGCTGTGACCATTTCAGTGAATAGGTGCTAGGAGCCAGGTCCCCTTGCTCTAAGACAAGCACTCAGAAATCTGCTCACCACTATCCCTCTACTGAGAGGTGACAGGATGGGAGTTAATCAGCTGACACTCTCACTTTGATAGAAAGAACCATCAAGACTAAACTTTAAATCACAAAGTTAGGAACAGACCTTATCAAATGACAGAATACAGAATACAAGGAAGTCGCCGTCACTAATGTTCCTGGAATGTAGTATATACAGTATCTCATTTAACTGTCTCTACAACTCTGTGTAGCAGGTTCCTATTGCTTCACTTCACAAGAAGGTAGCAACAGCTCAGGGAGGTGTGGACAGCCATGGTGATTCTCAGAGGAGGGAACAGTAAGGCAGGCTTTTGGGTCTGAGCAGCAGAAATGCTGACCATACCTTTTACCAGTGATGGTGAACCTTTTAGAGCTTCAGTGATACAAGCAGCCTACTACAGCACACAAGCCATAGGTTCGCCACCACTGCCCTCTACTGTCTCAAAGACAAGTGTGACTAAATGATCCAGCCTCCAAATTTTGGCATCTGTCTGCCTGGTTCGAAATCTCTGCTTGCTTCACACTAACCCAGAAAACAGCCGATTTCTCAAACTTGATAAGCCCAAATGCATCCATCTATCAAAGAGGATAATAAAAGACTAGTGAGATAGCTTAGCAGGCGAAGTGCCTGCTTAGGCAAGTGCAGAGACGGTGGTTCCATCCTGGCACCGCATGCCCCACTGGCCCCGTCCTAGGGCATGCTGAGCCAGCCACTGAGACTGGGCATGGTGGTGCACACTTATAATCCCCAAGCTAGGCAGATTAAAAACAGGAGGACCACTATGAGTCCTGAGCTGCATAGTGAGACCTATACCAAATACATTAAAAAAAAAAAAAAAGGGAGAGGATAATAAATATCCCGTCTTCAAAGGAGCATTGCAAGAAGTAAATGAAATAATCAAGCAAGGCACATAGTATCTGGTAAGCAATGGGAAAATATTGACCACAAAGGAGTGCGTCAGACCCCATGGATACTGGTAACCCAAGAATAGCAAGAACTACAAAAACACATGGACTGCTTGCTGGCTTACTGATCTGCTCACTAGAAAGAAGTCTTCTCACTGCAGCAAGCACTTGACAGAATTGAAAATGACCTGCCTCAGAAGTCATTCCCACATGTATTGCAGGAAGAATGAAGAGTGCCAGGCTCATGTAGCTATGAGATTCATGGGAAGTTTTGCTTTGATGCAGATTGGACTACTTGAAGAAACCCTCAGATGAACTCCAGTAACAGAGAAGAACTATCATGACCTGAGCAAAAATCTTTTTTTTTTCAGACTTAGCTTCTCAGGAAAGGGGGCAAAATGATAAGCCAGATCTTGTGGAGGAGGTTTCTGAGCTTTCTCAGCCCTGAGAACCCAGAATGAGTCTTTAGGCGTAATTTTCTGACCTGTCTGTTGCTGATTGCTGTGGTAGTTTGAATTTGTATCATTAATGCTCCCCAAGATACATTGTCATCTTAGAATGCAGAGAGAAGAAATCATACATGTGCATTCTAACAATACAATCACGGAAGCAATTTATTTTGAACATTACTTTGGAGTGAGGCCTTTATGCAACCAGAGATTTAATAAATACATGGATATGAGACTGCATTTTTTACTTAGGTTCATCAAACACAGACAGATTTCCCATTATAGAGAAAGGGAGTTTGGAATCAAGCTGAGGTTTTCCTTACAGAGATTAAAAAGACAGATGGCAAGGTACTATGCTCAGGAAAAAAGGTTTTGTAATCAAAGAATTAGAATTTATGCCTCAATCTGTCATTTAGGTGCAAGGTCAACTCGTATGCTACCAAATAATTTCATTATTTCAATTTCCTGAGGACCATCAAGCCAACAGCACCAATTCTGTGAGTCTTGAGGAGGACACACTGCAGGAAATTAAAGTATCTGGTTCAATGTCATCTAATTCCACGGCACAAAGTACACGTACAGATATGCGTAGTCAGTGGCTCCCACCTCCATCACAGCAAGGGTGGCTCCCATGGCTTACCCCCTCAGCGTTGCTGCCCTCACGCCATTTCAACAGCCTGAGGAGCCGTGTCATCCAGATGTTGGCTGCTCATTTGTCTGCTTCGTTGTTCTGCTTGGATCCTTAGGCAACCTGAACACAATACCAGCTTTTTCACTCTTTTCCCCCAAAATATCCAATTACATCAAATATTCTATAGTTCTGTTTTGGCAATGATTGGAGAATCTCAGGATCTTGAAAAAGAATCACAACATGCAATAAAACAATTTATAAATTATTGGGGCTGGGAAGATAGCTCAGTAGAGTAAGCACTTGCCTGGCAAGCACAAGGGTCTGAGATCAATCCCCAGTTCTGAAAAAAAAATTATAAATTATAAATCAGGAGATTGACAAGCCTCTTTCCTAGATCATCGGAATGTTCTAAGAATTTGCGTGTACATTACACAGAAGGAATATGAGATTCTCTGAAAAATGTGACTTATCATTTTAAAACCATCATTTCCAATTTAGAAACACATGTATTAATAACTAAAACCAGAAGGCAAAAGGATCTTACTGACAATGAACAGTATTTGTCAACTTCAATTATGAGCTCGTCAAGTTCAAAATGTATACTAAGCTCTGTGAGACTAGGAAAAGAAATAGTTCCTGGCCACTGGAAGCTCCAACCCAGAATAAGAGATATCATATGTATTCCCAGAATGTTCAGGAGTTAAATAATACAACAGTTTCTTTGCGCAGCGGAAACATGTACACCAGAGTGGAGAAGTCATAAGCAAAAGAGTGTGTGGAGATGAGTAAGTGCAGCCGACCTTGGAGGTAGGGGGCGCTCAAGTGGATGAAAGAAACAGAAAGGAAGCAGGTTCACCTCAGCAAACAGAAGGTCAAGCTGTTGTTCAGGTCAGAGATCAGCAAAATGGGAAAATTGGGTGGCTTTGGTAAAGCTGGGCAAAAATAAACAGAAAGGTCATCACTGACTTCCTCCCAGTTCTTCCAGAAGAACCTTGAAGTTAAAGATTCTGAATCCCACTGAAATTTGTTTACAGAGGGCTGGCCAAATAGCACAGTAGATTAAAGCGCCTGCAAACAGGCATGGGGTCAGGGGCTCAATTCCTGGGCCTGTCGTGCTGGCCCCATCTCCAAGGTGTGCTGAGACAGCAATTGATATTGGGCATTGTGGCAGGCACCTGTGATCCCAGCTCTTGGGAAACTGTAAACAGGAGGATCACTACCAGTCTGATCTAGTAGCAAGACCCTGTAGCCCCTTGTCTAAAATAATAAATAAATAAATAAATAAATAAATAAATAAATAAATAAATAAGTTCCTTACAGGTCTCAGGTATAGTATCATAGGGGATCTGACTATGTCCTCTCACACAGGGTCTCTGCTTCTCAGCTTTAGTAAATGGGCCAGAGGTGACTTGGGCACTGGAGAAGTTTTCCCACTGTTCTAGTAACCCTTCACACATGAACAGCACCAGAATGAGTTAGAGATAATAAAAAGCTTTGAAAGGTGGCTATATCCCATGATCACAATCCATCCACCAAAAAGTAGCTCTTGTGTCTGTAAAATACTGTAATGAGAAGTAGAAAGCATTGCAGCTTCTCTAGATGTGGTCAACACTTCAGCTCTCTTCTCAAAAAATAAAAAAAGAAAAAAGAAAAAAGAAAAAGGATGTTTACCATGAATAAGCTGAATTGTGTCCCCCTAAAAAGCTCTGCTGATGCCCCATCTCCCAGGGTTTAAAATGTGATCTTATTGGGAAACTGGGTTTTTATTGTGGTAATCAAACTGAGATGAGATCATTAGGCTGGACACTAACTCAGTATGATATGTGTCTTTATAAAAAAGGAGAATTTTAGTAACAGAGATAGGCATTCACAGAGGGAAGGCAATGGAAAGCTATACAAGAATTCCAGGTGATTGGAGGTTCTCCTCTGAAAGCCAAAACTGCTGGAGATTGCTAGAAGTCGGGAAAGAGCCCCGGGGCTGCCTCCCTAGCAGCCTCAGTGGGAATGAATACTGCCCATGTCTTGATGTTGAATGTCTTGAGGTCATCCCCAGAGTTATGATGGGAGACAGACAGACAGACAGACAGAGGGAGAGGGAGAGGGAGAGGTAGAGGGAGAGGGGGATGAGAGAGAGAGACAAAGAGAGACAGAGGGAAACAGAGAGAGACAGAGAAAGAGGGAGAGAGAAGGGGAAAGAGGAGGAGAGAGACAGAGAGACAGAGACAGAGAGAGAGAGAGAGGGAGGGAGGGAGGGAGGGAGGGAGAGAACATGTTCTAAGTCCTCTGTGTTTGGGCCTTTGTCATGGCAGGCCTAAGAAACTCATACAATAACTTACTGGAAGCCTCCTTAACTCATTGGAGAGATAGCTGAAGAGAAAGGGAATTACGTCAATTATTCTGTAGCTATTTTAATGCTATGAATGCTTTTCAGGAACCATCTCAACAGTCAAAGCAACTTCTTCCTCTTCCTCTTCCTCTTCCTCTTCCTCTTCCTCTTCCTCTCCTCCTCTTCTTCTTCTTCTTCTTCCTCTTCCTCTTCCTCTTGTTCTTCTTCTTCTTGTTCTTCTTCTTCTTGTTCTTCTTCTTCTTCTTCTTCTTCTTCTTCTTCTTCTTCTTCTTCTTCTTCTTCTTCTTCTTCTTCTTCTTCTTCTTCTTCTTCTTCTTCTTTTTACAAGGTCTCTCTATGCAGCTCATACTCATAGTGATCTACCTGTCCCAGCCTCCCCAGCACTGGAATTATAGGCCTGCACCTCTACAGCTAGTTTTGGTGGCTGGCTCAGCATGGGGCCAGTGCCACCTGGGGTACTGAGGATCAAACCAGGTCCTTAGCAATACTATTACTCTATAACATAGGTACATGGGCTTAACACCACTGTCTTTCTGAGTATCAAATGCTTTACACTTAACATGTAACTGGTATTTTCCATCAATCATTGATATTCTAATAAATCCCCGTAGAATGTGATTGAAAAGAACAATTGCACATTTTTACACAGCAATTTAGAAATCTAACCATATACAAAATTGTAGCAGGTCAATCCTATGGAATTTTTCCTTGTCTCTTCTGTTCTGGAGGGTTAACAACTTAAGTTTGCACACCAAAAAATTAGAGAAAAACAAATGCTACAAAGAATGATGGCCAGTATTTTGGCCTATCCTTTCAAGATTAGTGAGGACTTAGGACATGAGAGAACCTGTACCGTACCATCCTATAACTCAGTGGTGTCCCAAATTTTCTGTTCAAGGAGATTATGGGGCTACAGAGAAAAGGGATTGAAGATATATAGTGTACCTAAGGAGAGTCACCTAGAGAGAAAGCATTCTCTCAAGCTTTCACAGAGAGCAAATTGGACAAGCAATGCCCATGGCTCATCCAGGTGGATGACACTGACAAAAGATCTACAAAGCACTGTACATGGTTTCAAAGTAAATCCTGAGAGGATTTAACTGACCTTGTCAGATACAAAAATTATGTGTTTTATTGTATAGGTCTTGCTTTATCTTGGCCTTAACCATCCAGCAGAAAAGTTTAACCACTAGGCATTAAAAAGTAAAGCCAGATAAGTATGTTGAGCTGTAAAAGGCTCAAGTCAGCAGCTTCCGACATTGTCAGCTCTGCTGATAACCCACTACTGTTATGGACTATTGGACTATGCATACAACTACTTCCTCTTAGCTCAATGTTAAAAAATATTTGTACCGATAGTGTTTTAAAAAGTTATCACGTCTGCGTCTTGTACTCAGAACAACTACTATGAAGACAACAATATGCATTGTATTGATTATTGTAGCTGTTCTACTAATGTTTTGAAACTGTTTCATTTTAATAAAATTATAAATTTTTTTTAAAAACCAGGTCCTTATACTAGCCCGGCAGGCACTTAGACCACCCAGCTATCTCCTGGAGCCCAAAGTCACTCTTCTTTAACTCCCTGGGTTACATTTCATTCTTGTTACAACTGCAAGTGACATTTCCTTAGTCTTACCTCATATTACTGATGAGAGAAAACAAATTCGAGTTCTGCTGTAAGTCATTGTGCTGGGAAGATATTTAGTAGCAAGCTGATTAGTGAATAAAAGGACCTGGATACTATCACATCTAATCTGCAGACTCGATTTTTAGCCACTGTGTGGCTTACTCTTACATTTCCTACTATTCTCCCTCCTCGGCCACCTTTGACCTTGTTTCATTTTCTGGCAAATGCTGCAGAAGATTCAGCTACTTTGCTTATTATATTAGTTTTCAGAAAAGTCAGCTTAACAACGTATTCATTTTTCCTCTGAAGAATGGAATTAGTTTCCATCTCTAAGAAAGTGAGCTTTGCAATATTTCTTTTCCAATATAAAAAGGTGCATTAGGCAGTTTGCATTGAATATTAAAACAAAATCCTAAGTAAAGTATTTTCTCCATATAGCCAGAAATAGTAGTGGAAAAAACTTTTCCTTTCACGCAATATTTGAGCATAACTGAGAAATGCCTTGGACTACACTGAAAGTCCTTGGAAAGCTAGTCTTTCAACAAATCCATTTAGATTTATGTGACTGTAGGAGCTAGTCTTCCTATTCAGTTAATTACATAAAATGCTTTTGGAAATCTTGACTGTAGTGTCTTCCAGTTTAAGCCCAGCCATTCACCCTGTTCACCATCCAATTTAAAGACAAAGACAACACTACTAGAAAGCTATAATAGTGATCTATAAATTAATGCTGAGATTGCTCACCAGTATAGAAAACTTGATAAGGCAAATTAACTTAAATAACTGGTCATTTTTTAAAAAAATGGGTTATTACATCCAAGAAAACTATCAAATAAATGTACATTCTTTTCATGCTTTATGAACAGTGTTGACTTCATATAATGCTTGACAGTCTAAACTATGCACTCAATTTGAAGGAATTGAGATGGAAGTTATTAAACAAATTATACAATGTAACCCTGATTCTTGGACGAATTTTTCTTTAAGATTATAGTCAAATCTGCTCACCTATCATCACTTCTTGATGTATAGCAAAAGAATATCTCCCTAATAAGATTTTTTAATAATGTAATACCATAATATGATGTGTGCAAAAAATAATATTGTTGATTTTTTGGGGGGCCTCAAAAGAACCAAAGTATTTATATATATACAAATCAAGATTGTGCTATAGATTATAATAACAAGTTATAGTTATACATGCAAATATACAGGACATACAAAAGCTTATGAATCCATTACAATACATCTTCCCACCAAGGGTCCTTGCAGAGCCCTTAGCCAGTTGCCATCCCATCGAGGAGAAAATAACTCTGGTGGTTGGAAACCCACCCCCTCACAGGGAGACCTAATCCACATGAGGACAGCTCCAGGTACAAGAAAATTGTTTTTGTTCTCTTTTTGTTTCCTCATGTTATAGATTGGCATTATACAGAACAGCCCTGATATGTCTTCCACACAACAGCTCTTTGGCTACTGAAAGAGTAATAAACTCAGACATACGTATTCATACAGCAAATAGCAAGTATCACTAGATTTCTGAGTAGCAACCTTAGGGGAAGGAAGGAAGAAAGGGAAGAAGGAAGAGAGGAGAGGTCTTCAACCCATTCCACATTTCCAAAGGTCTGAGGGAGACACCATTTCCTCCTGTGCTGTCTGTCCAACTCCCTGCAATTCGCAGCAATTCCAAGTACACTTCATAACTTCTATTACTGTTCCATGCTTTTCTTCCTCATGTTCTCCTTAGTTCCCTTTGCGCCAGTCACAGTGGTTTCCTCAGCCCATTAACACCATAGACTCAGCATGCTTTCCCCACATAACAACTTTATCTCATGTCTCAAGTCTCAGCCTGAATGGTATTATCCCAAATATAAATGCTTTTGGGAGGCAGGAGGTACCAAGGATCAAACTCAGGTCCTTGCACTCAAGAGGCAGGCACTATGCCCCAAGCTATCTCTCTGGCACTATCTCAGACATAAAGCTTCCTTAGGCTTCCTAAACTAGTCATAATGTCTCATAACTTCGCTACCTCGAAGAAGAACTTTGCTAATTTCTACAAATAACGTAGAGACATTATTTGTAACTACACTATCTGTGTGCCTCAGTCTGCTATCCTTTCCCACTAGAGCAACAGTCTTGTCTATTTGCCACTGTGTCACCAGCATCTACAACAACACTTGGCACACAGTGCACACTCAATTTGCAAATCAACCAACCCCATTTTATGATGCAACAACTGTCCTAACCATGACCATTATTTTAGATTTGTCAAAGTCACTCATTTTGGTAAATCAAATGAAAGTTAACATAAGATGAACTGACTAAGTACCTGTCATGGTTTATGTCTAGTTGTCTCCTCAAAGCCTCATGCGATCATGAGCCAGGGACTTCTAGAGTTTGAGACTTGACTCATGATCCACTGGGATTATGTGTTTTAGTACTGATGGGATTATGGATCTGAGTAATTCTGGGGTTATGGGTGTGACCTAAGGCACACAGGCTGAGGCAGAGAGCCTGAAGATAATATAAAAAGAGACAGAGAGACAGACTTGCACTGTTGCTGTCTGCTGTCCTGGTTGGTCAATTGCCTCTGTCACCATTTAGTTGCTGTTTCACTGCCATGAACTGCTGGTCTCTGCATTGTGCCTCTCTGCCTTGAGGCCAGCCTACTATGAACTGCAACTTCAGTAACTGTAAGCTAAATAAACCGTTCCTTCCTTCATTTTGGGTGTTGGGTGTTTGTCCCAGCAACGAGGGAAGAGTAACTAAGACAGTATCTACTCTATGGAAGGAAAGATGACAGATGCTTGGGATGCCACAAGATTAAAGATGGCCCCATTCTTGCTCCTTGGTAGTCATGGGTAGGGAAAGAAACATCCAGAGGTGGTGGAGGGCCCCTTGAAAGTTTAATCTCAAGATTGTAACTTATCTGATTGTAACTTTCAGGCTATCGTAGGTGATGTTACAATTAATGTAAGTAAATAGAAGAGCTTGCTAGCATGGTGCAAAGACTGCAGAATCTCCAAGGAAATTGAAAGAACGCATTTCCAAGAAGGATCTGAGCCATTTTAAAGCAAAAGCTAGAAGGGTGCACTTAACTTTGACCCTCATAATAGAGGGAGATGAGCTCTGGCAGAGATGAATCAGCAAAAACAACTCTTTTGTGGGCCCCTGAGCACTTTCAGACCATTTTCTTTGTGACCAGTGG
This sequence comes from Myocastor coypus, assembly GCA_004027025.1. Lineage (NCBI taxonomy): Eukaryota > Metazoa > Chordata > Mammalia > Rodentia > Myocastoridae > Myocastor > Myocastor coypus. The sequence goes on along the minus strand of PVJA010005784.1, from coordinate 16,867 downwards.
TGTCCATCCCGTCCTTAAGCCCCACAGCTCCATAAAAGCCCATGACCCTGTGTGGGCCCTGTGCAGGCAAGTTCTGAAAATTTAATTCCGGATGCTAGACATATACAAGTCTAGTTCTATGTCTGTCTAGATGTAAGACTGCTTCACTCAGAAATGCAAGTTTGGATAAATGAACGAAACACACTCAACAAGAAAATTAAAGAGCAAGTTTTCAGGAACATCTAGAAATGCAAATCACTACATTAATATAAGATGTAGTTGTTTAAAATGTTTAAAAGTTTATATGGAACTATTATTGAATAATTCTAATGTCAGTGATTTGGGTTAAGTGAGTCCAAAGAGATGAAGCATATTTAATGTAATTACACATCCATTTCTTATGATGTACGACCATGTGAAGCATTACTAATCCCCAAACAGATACCTGCCGGCTGGACTATGGAAAACAGCTGTTTAGTCCACAAGAAATGAACCAAGTGAATTCAAAGTACTGAGTGCATTCAACTGCCAAATTCCCAGAATCAGACCCTGTCCACTAAGCCCAGGATTTATAAGGAATTAAAGAGGATTCCCTCAGAAGGTACATTTGTTTCAAGCATAAATCACCCTGTCAACTCATTTGTTATTGTAATAACTTTTCTCAGCATTTCTATTATTAAAGAGGACTTCTTTTCAAATGAAAAATGACGGACCTGATTACTTGCATGGGACTGGGCGTCATACTCATTTTGGTTTCAAGTCTGAGTCAGGGAGAGGGCAAGGCAAAGGCCTTTGCATCCTTGCATGCCTATCCATTACAGTTAATGGAGTTCATGGATTTATTATGCGTTAGAGAGTTAAAAAAAAAACAAGCGCTATGATGACGGAAGCCACGCTGATTCAGTGGGTATAACCAAGAAAGCATCAAGATTTCAAGCACTAAAAATAGTCAAAACTATCTCAAGAACTGTTTACATTCAGCAAAGATAATTACAGGAGCCTATCACTCTTTCCCATCATATTAGAATACTTTAATAACTTATATCTTATTTATATATAGTTGCTAAGTTTATTAGTGCTTATTATAGGATATGTTCTTAATTTTATGTTTTACAAAACAATTTAAATAATCAGAATTACTTTTGTGAGTCTTTTTCCACTGCAGTGAGATGGTTGAATTATAAAAAGCCATTTTAAAACATGCTAACAGGTGCAAGGAAGATTGACAGAGCAATATGAGAAAGTATTCTTAATGTAAGCTTTCCAAGATTTTAAATGGAATTTCTTTAATGAGTGCATATAATTTTTAACAGGCCTGGCTTACACTCAGGAGATGCTGAACATAGGATTTAACAGTCTATTTTACTTGACAATAACCATAATCAGAGTTATGTGATACATAGATGTGTATACCAATGAGAATCAGGAGCATCTAGAATCAGAGATTAGTTATTTTAAAAAATGAAAAAGAAACATGGGCAGAAAATGCAAACCAATAGGAAATAACAATTTTGGATTGGTGAGGAAATCTTCATGCTACAGAAGAAAAGAAAAAAGAGAATGGGCACACAAAAGAGTAGGAGCTGAGGACTTCTAAGTTTTACTGTGTGCCTCTGGACACATAGTTCAAGTCTGCCACAGTTAAACTTACTAATTCAACCAATGCTTCCTAAATAATCATTGCAGGAGCTACTCACTGCCAGTTTTATGGAGAATGACAAGGACTAAATTCTCTACAAAAAGAAGCTACCTGTCCAGAGGTTGTCCATGCATTAGAGACCTAAAGTAGGGCCTTGCGTAGTCTCCCAAACATATATCCCTCTTTTCTAGACTGGGATGTAGCATTTTTATTTTTTAAAAAATCATGAGCGAATTTTTTTTTCTGATTGGTATTCACAGTCATTTAAACTAAAAGGAATATTACCTGAGTTAGGTTCCTGGAACTCAACTCTAGCAGGAGGCCTCTAGGAAGGAAGTTGCCTTTAAGAACTTCTGAACACAAATTGAATTGCCAAGAATCCTATTCATTGAAAAACACATTATATTGCATCATGTCTTTTTCAAATAGAGTGAAACTTGCTTATATTAAATTTCTAGGAAACCAAGAAAAAATTTGATATAGGTTGGAATTTGATACACTCTAGAAATATTACATGTGCATGTAATAGACCTGGATTTTCAATTTGATTGCTATACACAGAGATTCAATACAGATGGGTTCAATATTAGGGGTTCATTGAATTTGCATTTGTATTTTTCAGGACATATATGGTGTGTGTTTCTTCAAGGTAAAAATCAAATTCATTCCCATGTCTAGGAGAACTAAATATTCATGGGAACAGGAATTCTTGGAGGAATTTGACCAGATAAAAGCAGTGTGAGCAATCTGGTTTTCACTTCATTCCACTTTAATATTAATTTAATTGACTGGAGTTTAGACTATTGAATTGCTGAATGGCATCTTGCTCCCTTTATCCAACTTTATAACTCTCTGTCCTATAATTTCTCTATCTCTTTCTTTCATTGAATACTTTAATAGCTCTTCTGAATGAAAGTGTTCAAAACAAGGGAATTCCAAAATGTTTCAACATATGAAGAAATTTTCTGTCAATAAGATGTTTCACCTTGAAAAAATTATAGAATTAACAAAAAGATAATGGGCATTATAAAACTGAAATCTATCATTATACTATTGTTTATGAAATACATCCTCTCCTTAAATTATATATATATACATACATATACATATATATATATATATATATACATATATATATATAAAATCATTAGTATTGCACAAATACTTATTCATGGATTCAATGCTATTTTTTTTTTGTCTTTTTTGAGACAGGGTCTTGCTATGCAGTTGAGGCTGGCCTTGAGCTCACTTTTGTAGCCCAGGCTGGTCTCAAACTTGCACCAATCCTCCTGCCTCAGCCTCCCGAGTGCTGGGATTACAGGCATGAGCCACCACTCCCGGCTCACAATGCTATTTATTAAAAAAATAGATTTCTTAACTGATACAAAAAACTAAAAATGTACATGTTAATGGTATAGTATGATTCTTTTTGGTACCTGTGTGTATTGCTTAATATTTAAATTAGGTTAAAATTTCCTCAAACATTCATCATTTTTATGTAAAACTTCACAAAATCTTTTCTTCCAGCTTTTTGAATAGCTCATTACTGCTATCTGTAGCCACCCTACTGCCCCATAGCAAAACCAGAGTTTCTTGCTCCTTGCAGCTATAACTTACCACTATTGATCAGTTTTTCATGTACTTCACTGAGGGATCGAGTGGAGAAATTATGTTAATTTAAGAATCCTTAACAAATAGGCTACTTCTTTTTTTTTTTTTGTCTTTTTGAGACCGGGTCTCGCTATGCAGTTCAGGCTGGCCTTGAGCTCACTTTCGTAGCCCAGGCTGGTCTTGAACTCGCACCGATCCTCCTGCCTCAGCCTCCCGAGTGCTGGGATTACAGGTGTGTGCCACCATGCCCGGCTCAAATAGGCTACTTCTAGCTGAAATAAATGAAAACAAAATCATACATTTTATCATCATAAAGTTCTATTGTCATATCTAAACTCTACCAATTTTACTCAGTGTTTCAAGAATGCAAGTGGAAAGAAATAAATAGAAAAATATATTTGGGACATTATGACACATCAATCTCCCAACAGTTAAGAACGCTTAAAAAATAGATAGATAGATAGATAGATAGATAGATAGATAGATAGATAGAGATATATATGGTGGGTCAAGCAAACATAAAAGTAACACTGATCTTTTTGTCAAAGTATTTAATCACTACAAAAGTATTTCATTATTAAAATCAGTTGATAACTATATGCTTCCTTGTACACAAGAGCTGTGTGAGGTGTCTTATAGTTTGAGATAACCATTACCTTCTTAGGCTCAGCATAGTTTACATCACAAAAGAGTGAGAGAGGACAAACCAGTTATTGATTTACATGGATGATTATTTTACTAAAATTACAAAGCATCCTACACAATACTGTTGATCAAGAGTATCATGTAGTCTCAGCTTCAATTTTATCAAAAGGAAGCAAAATTGGTCCATTTAAATGAGTACAAGTGGCATATAAAAGATGAATTTATTGTGTAAACAACAAAGCCTGTGAAAGCCTTATACATCAGCTACATCAGAAGCTTTTGAAACTTTCTCCTCCATCTCCTTTTTCTTCTTCACCTCCTCCCCCTCCTCCTCCTCCCTCTCCTTCATCTTCCTCCTTCTCTTCCTCTTCCTCTTCTTTCCCCTCCTCCTCTTTCTGCTCCTCCTCCTGCTGCTCCTACTCTTCCTCTCCTTCTCCATCTCCCAATATATTTGCTCCAGCTACAATGACCAAACTACTGCTTCTGGAGATATCTTCATTTTAGTTGAACAAATGGCTCATTTCCAGGGCAAGTATTGCTAGAAGAGACACATTCCATGGAATCATACTGCCTCCCTGGAAGCTCAAACTCCAGTGCTGGGGCTAAACCAGCCATCACCAAGAAACCGGTAAGGATACCTCTTTAAATTGGCCCAAACTCTGCCTTGACCATAACCCTTGTCTTTCCCTCTAACTTAAACATCTACCTGCATTCTGATTGAACTCAGTAACTGTCAGCACTTCTCAGGATACCTTCTTGTCCCACATTACTCCCCAAGCTGCACAGGCATAGCAGTACAGAGCCCCCAAATGAAGCACACCCAAGTCCATTAAGAATCACCTAAATGTCAACACAATTTGAAAGCAGGCTATTAGCAGTGCATATGCGAAGTTGACAGCAGTTGTGATAAGCAGGAACAACAACAATGAATACTAATGTCTTATATTTATATAGCACATTGGAGTTTTCTGACTACTGTCGACACTGTTGAGATAGGCAAAGGGAGTTTTATTTTGCATATGAAAACAATTGGGCCTAGAGGGTTAAATTAATAAGGGAAAGGATCAGCATTCTTGGACTCGCAAAGTGATGCTCCATATCCTACCAGATGCCCTTAAGAAAATCCAGGGGCCAGTATTTGTAAGTTCCCAGTTTTAGAAGTTTGTCATTTTAGCTGTCATTTCTCCAGTGTGGGCTGTCAGTCGTCTACATCAGCCATGAGAGACCACTCATCACATACAAATATTCTCATGCTTGTCTCAGCAGCAACATCAGAAGAGTAGCAGTGCCCCACTCTGATATGCCCCCCTAAAAGGCAGAACCTGTGAAAAAGCAGTCCCCCACCTGAACAGATATCTTATGGAGTGCTACAGAGAAGCACCATCAACGTGACCACCCATTCTGAGAATTAGCAATGAATTAAAACACCATAGAGTTTCTATTGATCAACCTTGTAACCCGGTTAATAGAAGAGCTTCACCTTTGAACATAGGCACATAAATTTTGTAGACCTTACCCCAGTCTGACCACCTGCCTACAGAGTTACTGTGAAGAAGTCCCAATCTCTTTGCCTTGGCATTTTTATCTCTAAAACAGAGTATGGGAACAGGGTTATTATATTTCATAGGATCGTGACAGTAGATGGGTTTAGTAGAAGTAAAGAATTTAACAATGCACTGCATCTATTAGAAATGAATATTGAATATTAAGTTTTCAAAGGGTTCTTTTTCCTTATTAAAGATCTTTGATCTTATTATATATAGGTCATTAGTAATAGTAGGGCTGGTAAACTGATGAGATTACAGCACCTAGCACAATATTCATACTAAATAATTGTTATGGCAAGTATTCAATGTATATTCATCGAATAATAAAATTACATATTCCAACATTTAAACTTGGTTAAAAAGTTCAACATTTTATGTAGGTGGGCAATTTAGAAATGAAATAGATGAAACCAGTCATCCATCCTTTAATCGACTGGAACAACCCAATTCTCAAGGCCTTTGAAGTTTGTATTGAGAACATGGAAACTGTACACTAAGTTTTGTTTTGCTTTATTTTAATAAGCTCTTGTGTAAATTTTAGCTGAGGTCAGCATCGTTATTCTTTCTGGATGCAATGTAGGTGGCTCCCCCACTGAGTTCCAAGCATCCTAGGCAAATATGCATCTCATCAACCCTGCTCCACTCAGCCCTGTTTTCCCTGTACTTCCTCTGACAGGCCAGCCCTCGTCGCTTACTTCTGCTGATATGGCTTCTTGTACAGTACCATCTCCTTGGGCAGTATGGAGAGCAATGTGATAAAAAAAAAAAAAAAAAAAAAAAAAAAAAAAAAAAAAAAAAAAAAAAAAAAAAAAAAAAAAAAAAAAAAACCTCACCTGAGTTATTATTTATTTTCTAATAAACAACTGAATTGCCAAAACAGAATTTGACTACAGAAACAGTTGATGAATTTTGAGTCCCCCATGACCTAACTGCACACACATGAGACTGTACAACATTATTTTAATCTCTATAATTTGAAAAGGCATAAAGAAGCCATCATGCTGCACATGGTCAAAATGGCAGCCTTTTGAAGCCACCCAGGAAGATGTTAAAGCTGAGCTCTTGGAGAGCTGTAGATATTTTCAGCATGGGCAGGAAAGAGCAAGTTTCCTTAAAAGAAAACACATTGACAACAAGGGAACAGGTTGCTTCTATTGTCAATGCCCTAACGACTTTCTTAAATTAGCTTTTAAAGAGAACACTTTCTGCATGCTTGATGACGCTCAGACCACCCAAGTTAATTTGATACAAATGTAATTTAAAAGATTCCATGTGTGCCTTAGAGAAGCTTGGATATATGGAGTTTGAGGTTTCTTCCCCCACACACACACATACACACACACCCTAAAAAAGCCTTGGTACAAATTCTTTACCATATGTATACATGCTTTTTCAAGTGAGGATTTTCTGCCTATTACTTATAATCTATGATAACGTTTAAAGTAAATGAATTTTACAATCTCCATTGCCATAAACACTAACATCAAGTACAAATTAAGAAGTTGGTTCTTCCATTGAAGCATGTGGGCATAATTTCCACTCAAGTCTATGCAAGGAACTGAGGAGAGATGGTGATTAGAAGGTAATGTACTTTATATCTTAGGCCATAAAACTAAATTCTTTATAGAGGGTTGAAATGAGAAAAAGAATTTAAGTCATATTGTAATTTCCTTTTTTAAAGGGTCAGGCAACTGAAGGTAAGACCTCCCAGCACCAAATCCAAGGTTTCTTGACAGTTTTCTGGTATCAATAGAACATTTAAAAACAGAGAGCTAAGAGAGCTTGTAGGTAATAATGTTTAATTTGTTTTTATCCACCATCATTAAGGGACAATTTCTTACTTTCTTACATGTACTATCAAATTCATAGCCTAAATTTTCAAGAATCAAAATCAGTCTAGAATTGCCTAAACATACTGGAAGGTGACATGCTATTCATATTTAAGGGATTCATAAAGAAAGCTGAAAACACAGGATGTGAAATCAGACATTCCTAGGTTCAAATTTTATTTCTGTGTCTGGTTCTCTCTGAGCTTTGAGAAAGTTAGTTCATTTCTTTGTGGATTGGTATCCAAGGCTAAGAAGTAGGGACAACACTATGTAAAAATGAAATAGGATAAGTCAATTACTGCGTGTATCATAAAAAAGAAGAGGAAACAACAACTCAGGTAGATGTTTTCTGAACAATATAGAGGGTTGTAGGGGTTCTCAGGTATGTCCAGTACAGCCTAGCTCATTCGCCAAGCCGTGATTGCCAAATTGATTCTCAATATTTGACTGAAAAGTGAAAAATGTGAATGTTTTTATCAAGATAAATTATTCCACACTACTTTCACAAATATGAGACTAGAAGAAATGATAACCCAAATAAGTGCACAAGGAAGGTCAAATCAACTAGCAAACTAACAACTTTTTTAGATTTCACACATGAGAGAGGTCATATAGTGCTTGGCTTTCCATGCCTGCCTTACTTCTCTTAACATGAAGAACTCCAGTTCCATCCATATTGTCAAAATTGACAAGATTCCACTCTTTTTTTAATGGATAAAGGGTTTTCCATTGCGTAACTGTGCTACATTTCCAAATAAGTTCATTTCATAAAATAAAATAACAAGGCACCCAGTGTATTATCCTGAATGAATATTAAACCCGATTAAGTGAAAGCATTATCACTGCTGCTAAACAAGTATCTTAGTAGTCCCATATTTGCCCTCACTGAAATCATTTTATTGTATCTGAAACTCAAATTTTCCAACCTCCCTTTTAAATCTAATCAATCATGGGGCTGGGGAGATATCTCAGTAGAATAAGTGTTTCCCTGACAAACGCAAGAATCTGAGTTCAATCCTTGGTTCTTCAAAAGTAAATAAATAAATAAATAAATAAATAAATAAATAAATAAATAAGCAAATAAAATCTAATCAATTGTTAACCTGAAAAGGCATAAGAAATGAAATTTTAATGTTTTGTCTCTTTGGAAGTCCTTACTACAAGTTACTCTAATTCTTACCATGGATTCTGCTTTCCAGGTATTTGACCTCTCTTAAAGAGTTTGTCATAAATTCTATCTTCCCTTGGTGTTCTCTGCAGATAAGTCATCATCCTAGACTCACTATTACTCCCCTCTCAAGTCCCAAACCCTTCTTATACACACTTCTGACCTTATGTTGACCCCACCTATTGCATCATTTGCAATTTAGTAACTTCCTTCTCCTGTTCAGTTATACATTCATCTTCCACTCTAGTTGTAATTCAATGGTTCTAAAACTTTTTATTCTCAAGACATCTTGATACACATACAACTTTATGCAGAATGCCAATAAGCTTTTGTATATGTGAGATACAACCATTCGTACTTATTTTGTGAAAAATTAAAACAGATATTTTAAAGATATTTATTACTGTACCTTCAAGTAACAATAATTCCTTTATAAATTGATACAAATGGCCTTTTCTTATGAAAATTAGCTACACTGCAAAACAAACAGATGGAAGAGTGACATTATTTTACAGTTTTGCATCTCTCTTGGTATCAGTTTAATAAAAGACAGTTGGATAATCCTATCTGCTCTGCATTTGATTCATTGCAATATGTTGTATTAATAGAGATAAATTAAGAATATCTGGCCTCACATAGATCTAAAACTATTAAAATAAAAGTATTTTAATAGTTAGATAATTGTGGACTTTCTTCTTTGATACCACACAACATACACCCAGGGTAGGGTTTTGTTTTTTATATATTTAGTACAGGATCTGCCAGGTCTACAGTCTCACTACACAGATCAGATTCCTATTGGTCCGTCTGTTTTCAGCCTCCTAAACACTGGGATTATAGGTGTGTATCACTATGGCCAGTCTCATTTGCCATCTCAACAAGCCCCAGGGGTGATTCCAGTGTGGCACACTGGGAATTGAACCCCGATCACTCCATGTGCCTAAGCAAGTGTTTTAATCTGCTGAGCTATCTAGCCAGCCCACCCATGGTAAGTTTGTAAAGGACATTTGCAATATGGAACGTGAAACAATGTCAGTGAAGTATTTTCAGTTTGTTACCTTAAAATCAGTGCATATTAAATGAATCAATTACTTGTGGATGATTTCATATGTTCACTTATTGATAATTTGAAAAACATTGGGTTATGCAGATCTTCCAAGTGTTGACACATTTAATTATACAATATCAAAAAATAGTAATTGTTAATATTACCACCAATCTCATCCTAAAAGTCCTCAAGTATTGTGAAGCTGTCAAACTGATGGTGTAGATAGAAGTTTTCCAAACTTCTAATTTTACTTGAAAGCTCAAATTTTTCTGGTAGGCAACAAATACTGTCAGTTGCTTCCCTTGAAGTGACAGTTTCACTTTTTTTTTGTATTTGAGAAAGTGTCTGCCAAATACACAAATGTGAATAACTTGAATTTTTCTGCCAATTGTTCTTTCAAACAAAAATGATATTCCTGAAAAAAATGACTAGATCAACTCACAGTTTAAACAATCTCATGAGTACTTTTCCTCCAAATGACCATCTTATTTTAGTAAGTGCTCAAAGCATTTTTCTACTGGTCCATGAATCAAATGAAATGTTAAAAAGATATACTCAGAGCTTATACTTAACAAAATTAATATTTATTGCTTCATTTAAAACATGCTTGAGCCAGACATAGTGGTACATGCCTGTAATTCCACCTATACTCGAGAAACTGAGGCAATAAGTGTTAAGTTGAAAGCCAACATGAGTAACTTAACCAGACGCTGACCAAATGAAATAAAAAGAGCTGGGGATGTAGCTTAGCGGTAGAAAGCTTGCCTAGCATACACAAGGCCCTATATTGGATCTGAAGCACCACAAAACAAATGCCTTCTAGCAGACTTTAACTTGATTTATTCTAAAGTGCCAGCAATATCGCCCATATTTGAGAACAACAGGTCTTAATGTCTCTGTTCATGCTCCAGGACCCCTCTTTCATTTCCGCATGAGAGCTCTAAGAGTTGAGATTTAATAAAATGGCTTTCCCACCCCTCAACGCGTGTGCATGTTGCTATATCTCTGAGCCTCTCTAGATCTTGTTTTGCCTTCTTACTTTATATTTAAGTATTTATATGAAGCAGTTAAAGGATATACACTCTTGCTGATTGCTTGATTGATTTTTTAAAAAGCTTTAGAAATCAACTGCACATTAACAGGTTAGAGCACCTGTTTTCCAAGTTCTGCGTGGCTGGATCATTACAGGGAAGGCTGAGAGCTGAAGGCGTCCAGGAGAGGCCAGCCAGGTGAGTGCACCCACAGGTTGTTTCAGCTAATCTCCAGCACTCAGGGAGTTCATGCCAAAGACCTCTTGGAAGGACATCTAAGTTGCCATCAAATATTAGAAGAATTCACTTGTATAGAAAAGAGACAATTTCCTAGCTTCCTGGTAGCCACAAAAAGACTATTTCAATTAAATATGTCTAAGACAGTTTTTCTAAGAGTAGTCTGTGTTCATCAGAATATGTGGCATAGATTATGCTGGAAACGACAATCCACACACTCAAGAGAAGCAAGAAGACACTAAGACATAGCCAAAAGAGGAAGGTGCACAAAAAGGCTGGGGAAAAGCCAGTTTTCCAAAACCTGACTTTGGAAGCCTCCAAGTCTTATCATGGTTTTCCTTCTTATGTTCATATCTGTGTGGAGACCTAGCTGGGCTATGAGTGCAGGAGACCAGGTGGGAGCACACTGTGGGTTGCATGAGCATGGAATGCTGCTGTGTCTGAGTGGCCCCTTATGCCTATTGAGGCAGGGCTTGGAACACGGTGCCCTTGAAGATTCTGCGGAAGCTGGGGAAAGGCAGACACAGGTGCATAGAGACACGTGTCCACATGGCAAGGTGGCCACAGACTCTGGGTCAAGAGCCTTCTACTGCTGACTTTTCTCGTCCTTCCTAGTTCTCAGATGCTATCCTTCCATCAGTGTTGGGCAGTAGAGCGCTTTAACAAAAAAACATTTTCCTAACTTCCAGGCCCATTTATTACTGAGAGTAAAGAGAAATATTTAATGAATTAAAATTAGTTGGACTTGGGAATGAATTCTGGGTCTAATATTAAGGCAGAGCTGCCTGTGAGTGCAAGGGAAGGCAATGCTGAACGTCTTTGTTAGATTGACTTGAGAAGCTTTGCTGATATGCTAGGAGAACATGGAGGCAGTGCCAGTGAGTGGTGATGTCAGCATCACAAGTGAGCCCAAGCGTCCTGCTCGGGATAGGCAACTCATTTAACTCCACCAGGAAAATAGAGCTATATATATTTTTATGTCCCTCACAGATATATTGAGTTACAAAATAGTGACATTTTAAGAACTAATTAGGGTTTTTCCCCAGTAACAAATCTCTACCAGTGGTAGGATTTATTAAAATTCATTTGAATGCTTACCTCAGGAAACCATTTTCTGAGAGAACTGAAAAACTAGTTGGCAAAAGGAAATGCAGCTAACACTGTGTGATAAAAGTGGCACATTTAACAACCTTGTGAAATCTACTTTGATAAATTCTTCAAGATTGTCTAGGTTATGACTTGTGACAAGGACCAAGAAATGGCTTGAAGACCCTACAGGCCAAAGTGACATTAAGGGGTCACTGATTTGTGAGAAAATACAATGGGGAAGCGGGGAGAAGAAGAGGAAAGCATTAGGGATTGATGTTTGATCTGGTCTTATTTAACATCTTCATTTGTGCAAATGAGACTAAACTGAGAGATGCTGTAAACATGCTCACAGACAGAGAAGTAACACAAAGGCACCTTGAGAGGTGGAAGGATGAGCTTGAGCAGCAAAATGCTGAAGCAGGAAGGGGTAGGCCAGCGAGAGCCCTACACAGGTGCTGTGCATGCTTTTGCCCTTCCTTTACTCTCCCAGTGTTTATTGTAGCAGACCCGGTTCATGGCCCCCATGACCACTAGGTGACATGCACATCTGAACCCCCAGGAGCCTGCTTACCAGTTCTGCATGACAGCTCTCTTCTGGCCACCAGAGCAGGTCAGGATGGAAATACAGAAGGATGAATAAAGGGAATTAGATAGGTACCCCTTTCTTTTATTCCTCACTTTAGGTAGTTATGGGTAGTTCCCAGAATTCACCAGTAAGATTGAAATGCAGCTGTCCATAGAGGCACCTGTGTGAGGTGCCTTCCTTGGCTTTCTTCCATTTCCTGGTACTTTCAGCTCATCTATCCATGTTCAGCAGGAATCACCTTCAAAACTGATGATTTCCCTCAACTCCTGTCTCTGAGTCTCTTTCTGAGTAGAGACATTTATTGTCTGTTTAATGTGCTAAGAATGGGGATGCATAAGATCAGTCCCCTTAAGGAACAAGGCTAACTGGATAATGAAATAATTTGCAGACACAGTGAGTATCTTTCATCACCTCTTTCTACTACAGTCTATAAAGTAAGGAATCTTAGCCGGGCGTGGTGGCGCACGCCTGTAATCCCAGCACTCGGGAGGCTGAGGCAGGAGGATCAGTGCGAGTTCGAGACCAACCTGGGCTACAAAAGTGAGCTCAAGGCCAGCCTCAACTGCACAGTGAGACCCTGACTCAAAAAGACAAAAAAAATAAAAATAAAAATAAAAATAAAGTAAGGAATCTTGAGTTCTAAACACTCAGTGTGCTCAAAACATTCTGGTCATCACCTACTTTGTTGTAGTCTCCAGAAAATTTCTAAGTTCTAATGATCTTCTCCATGTACACAATCATAGTAAGAACTCCAAATTCTCTTACCTTTTATTTAGGATGAAGGGCTTCCAGCCCCCTTTCTAATCTGCTTTATAGCCAGCAGAATAGGAACCCTCCCTTCTTCAGCTGCCACTCTGATCATATCATGGTGTTATGGTTTGTGCTTAGTTATCCCCCCAAAGCCTCTTGCAGTCATAGATCAAACTTCTAGACTTTGTGATTCATGATCCAGTGCTTGGATTATGGGTGTGAGTGCAGCATAAGGAAGACAGACTTGCTCTCTGTTGCCATTTTGCTAGTACTCCCACTTGCTCTCGCTGTTTTGCTGTATTCCACCACCATGAACTGCTGCCCTCTTTCATGGGCCAGTCTGCCTTGGAGCCAGCTGAGTATGGACTGAAACTGCCACAATCTGTGAGTTAAATAAAGCTTTTCTTCCTTATATCTGGGTGTCAGGTATTTTGTCCCAGCAACAGGAGAAAAGTAAATAAGACACATGGCCTTTCAGACATCCTTACAATGGTGTCCACATTCCAAGGTTCACTGAAATTCTTCATGAGGAATTATGACTCATAAATTTAACTATCCTCATTTTTTAGTCATTAATCACACTTTTTCTACCCTTTCTTGCCTATTAGTTTGTTTGTTTGTTTTTGAGATTGGATCATTGTCTCAGCTACTGTTCTGTGATAGCTGGAACAAATACTCAACACACAAAATGAAGGAAGGAAAGGCTTATTTAGCTCACAGTTACTGGAGGTTTCAGTCCATACTCAGCTGGGTCCAAGACAAAGGTCCATGGCAGAGAGCAGCCTTTTATGGAGGGGGAAAACAAGACAGCAAAGGGAGGAGTAGCAGCAACAATGGCTACAGAGAGCAAGTCTGTCTCCCTCATATTGCATTCAGGCTATCTGTCCCAGGCTGGGTGTAGTACTAACACCCATAATCCCAGTGGATCATGAGTTAATCACACTCCAGAGGTTCACCCCATGACTGCATGAGCTTTGGGAGGAAAGTAGACACAAACCATAGCAGTCAGGCTATGTAGTTGAAGGCTGTCGTGGAGCTCACTGTGTAGCCCAGGTTGGCCTCAACTCACAAAAATCCTCCTGCTTCAGCTTCCCAATTACTGAGATTACAGGTGTGCATCATCACACAGGGCTAGTTTTTCTAACGTTAATACCCACATTTTTCTTCTCCACACTTCTGTCTGAGACCAATCCATTTGCCCCCATTGGAATTTTTACTTACATAAATTCTCCTCAAAAGATTATTTAAAGGCTTCTTTTTTAAATCATTGCTGATTCCTCTGGGATCTTGCTAAAGAATTTTCTCTTATAAAACCTTCCAGGAGAGCCTGAAGGTTAGCTCAGTTGTCTAGGTGTCTGCTCAGGCTAATGCAGTCAGGCGCAGGTGACCTGAGTTCGGTCACCAGCTCTATAAGTCTCACCAGCCACGCCCTGAAGGGATCCTCAGAGAGCCAAAAAAAGCCTTCTCAACTTTTAAGAGCTGAGGAGATAGCTCAATAGAATAAGCACTAACACTTGCCTGGCAAGTTCAAGGGCCTGAGTTCAATCCTCAGTTCTGAAAATAAATAAATAAATGAACAAATAAATAAATAAGCCTTCCAGTTTTACTCCCAAATCCACAAGATACCTAAAGTCTCCTGAAGTCCTAAAATATTAACTATATGTTTTGCATGTCTGTATACTTGTCTTCCAGATTGTATATGAGAATGTAACTTGATGATGTCTATAACATGCTCTGTAAATGATTAATCGCTACATTTTATAAGCTCTTGTTTTCCTCTTGCCTCTTTGTTTTATGGTGGGAAATGTATCACTGTATTTTATCCTTTCATTTTAGCCACTGGCCATTTAAGTTGAAAACTTTTTTAAGAAAAATGTTATTTTTTTGTTATTTTTTTTCTGGCTCTATATACATGCTCCAAATGTTAAAATGTATGCAAAAGCATTAATGATGGATCGCTTATCCTAGTCCAAAGAACACCATCTTTAGGTCACTTACAAAAAACTCATTGCAAGATGTATTTTCCAACAATGGATGTACCAGTGATAGACAGACAGACAGATGGTAGATAGACAGATACCAGAGATAAATCAAACCTGATGAATACTATACAAACTATTGATATTGAGCGAAAGAATTCTGTCATTTCTTTCAGCTACTAAAATTTTAAGTTTATCCATAGGAATTAGAGCTAGCCATGTTTTGGTTGGTTAGTGAGACACATAAAGAGTTTCCTTTTGTTAGAAATAGCAAGTTTGGAAATCATATGAAAAGCCAGAGCTGGAGCTCTGTGGATGATACTTCAATCCATAAAAGAAGATAAGATGACCCAGAAATAATCAGTCAAAAGTCCCAATGTCCTTAGAATAGCAGAAACAGTTCTGGACAAGAGCAAGGTAAAGAGCAGCACAATCCTGATTTGAAGTTATGCTACAAAGCAACAGTGGTAAAACAGCATGATATTGGCAAAAATAAATCCTACTCAAGGGTCAGTGGAACAGAAGATGCAGAAACAACTCCAAGCACACTTAGCTACCTTATCTTTGACAAGGGGGTCCAGACACCTTCACTGGAAGAAAGACATCCTCTTTAATAAATGGCACCGGGGAAACTGGCTTTTCACTTGCCAAAGATTAAATCTAGATCCATATCTTTTACCATGCATTAAACTAAAATCAAAATGAAAGAAAGATCTAAGTATTAAAACAGAAGCAATCTTCTGGAAGATAGAATACAGAGAACTTTTGAAGAGAGTCATAGGCAGAGACTTTATGAACAAGACCCCAATCACATAGGAGACAAAAAGAATTAGCAAATGGTTTCCCAGCAAAGAAACCACCAACAGAGTGAAGAGCCACACAGAATACAAAACAATATTGACAAGTTATTCTTCAGACAAAGGACTAATCTATGAAATAAATAAATATCTCAAAAAAATCAGACCCCTCCAAATTTATTTTTATGTATTGTTATTTTTAATGTATTTAGGGCAGGGTCTATAGGGTCTCACTACGTAGATCGGACTCATAATGATTCTCCCATTTTTAGCTCCCCAAGCACTGGCATTAGAGGTGCACACCACCACACCAAGTGCTGTCTCAGCATGGCCCAGGGGCGGGGGGGTGGGGCCAGCACTCTGACTGTAGCATGCTACCTAAGTAGGCTCGTTAGTCTATTGAGCTATCTGGCCATCCTTTATTATTATTATTTTTTAAAGAATACAAAATAGTAATTAAGGAAAAGGACAGCAATAGAAATAATATAAAATTTCACTAAAGTAATAGGAATTCAACCATGGTTGCTATATTCTATTATGTTATCCTCATATTTAGTTGTTTAGGTTATCAGATATAAACATACAAAATTGGTTTAAAAAACAACAAAGTTATAAGAAATTAAAAAGAAAAAAATTAAACATTAACTTCTCCTTTCCAAAGACCAGTAGGAATCCACAGTACTATTATCCAAATTATCTTGCATGTATACATAAATATATCTTTTTTCCAGCTTTCTTTTGTCCCTTTCCTCATGCTAGTTTTTTTTTTCCCATTGAACAAATTCTTTCCTTTTTGCAATATCTATTGTACCATCTCACTTAGAAAGTATGGCTATTATCAAGAAATCAACCAATAACAAATGCTGATGGACATTTTGGTTGTTTCCAAGATTTGGCTATTACAAATTGGAACCCAGCAAGAAAAAAAAAAA
>PVJA010005783.1:38113-77172 GCA_004027025.1 Myocastor coypus | reverse complement strand
TCCTGACTAAAGCAGCTCAAAGGTTTAGATGAAGTTCTTCTCCCCGAGGCCTGTCATACCAGCAGTTGAGACTGGGTGTGGCGATGCAGGCTGTAATCCCAGCTCTTGGCTGGCTGTAAACAGGTGGGTCATTATCAGTCTGATCTAGTAGAGAGGCCCAAAACATCCTGTAGACCCTTCCCTAAATTACAAAAAAAAAAAGAAAGGAAGAAAGAGAGAGAGAGAGAGAGAGAGAGAGAGAGAGAAAGACCAAGAAGCCCAAGATGACAAGGAGGAAGGGGCCTAGAATGCGTTTTTTCCAGAGAACACAGATCACACATTGGACGTCTTAGAGAGCATATGGCCCCTGTGATGTGTAGGTTAGGCTGGAGTGACCAGAATAAGAGACAAGGAACAGTCCAAACCCTGTACGTGGAAGCCCAGCAGATAACCCTGACGAGTTGAGAAAAGACAGTGCAGTGGAGCTTAGGGAGAACATGGCTCCGCAAGGAAGACAGGCATAGCACCCTGCTGTCCTCCGGAGGGAGCAGGCTAACCCACACGTGTGCGCCCGCTGAGTACAGGCGCTCCACAGCGCGTGGGAAGCCGGCACGCCAGGGCTGGGCTCCTTGTAAGATTGTCTGTTTCACTGGGAAAAATGTCCTTCCACCCTGCCTTGCCAGCTTCCTGGCTCCCACTTGATATCAGGAAATAATAAATACGTAAAGTAAAAGATAGTCTTTTCCCAAAGGAATGTACCTCCAAAATAAATCACTCAAAAGTCCAAGACGTGAACATGGCAGGTGATAGAGGTGATGTAGCTACCCCATCCAGAACTGAAATTATTTTGTTGCTTCCACACCATTGTACCTAATCTCCTGTACACACAGAATTCAATATAGCTGGATGACTTCACTCTCACTCTTTTTTTTTTTTTTTTTTTTTTTCCTGTATTTACAACAAGGTCTATAGGGTCTCAATGCATAGATCAGACTTGTAGTGATCCACCTGCGTTTAGCCTCCCAAGTTCTGGGATTACAGGTGCGCACCACCACACCCAGTCTCAGTTGCCGACTCAGCACTCTTCCAGAGGTGGAGCCGGCACCGCACTGCCAGAGGTTGAATTCAGCCACTGCCCTCTGCCTAAGCAGATGCTTTAATCCACTGAGCTATTTGGCTGGCCCTGATTTTGCTCTCATTTTTTAAAGATAAAATATTTTTATAGCTCAGTACAACTCAGAAATAGCAAACTCCATAAAATAAATATAAGGTTTAATGAACACAATAAGGGAATGTTCTTGTAATAACCACTAAAGTCTTGAAGCCACCAGGTGCTGACTAACCCTGTCACCTCTTAGAATTTTCACATCCTACCTATTCACCCCATCAAGCTCACCCTGATTGGTGCTAACCCCTAGTGATCACTAGGTGGTTCTATTTTTAATTTTGAGAATGTTGCATACAGGAAATCATATGGTTTATAATTTCTAGATGCTGGCCTTTCTCAAGCAGCATAATTCCCTTAGAAATCGATGCCAGTGGTTACAAACCCTAAAATTATGTTCCTTCTGTACTAAAGTATGTACACTATTGTGGATTCATTACAGAATGTGGATGCAGCAAAGTTCATATTCCAAAATACTGCAAAACATTTGGGTTACTTTGGCCCCTGGCTACTGTAGAATTGCTACGGATATCTATGTACAAGACTTAATATGAACGTTGTGTATGTGCAGTTCTCTAGGATTAACACTAACGCTGCAATTAGTAGGCAATTCTATCACTTAGTATATAAACATATATTTAAATAGGTATTATGCATAATGTGTACTTATGTTTAGATAGATAGATAGATAGATAGATAGATAGATAGATAGATAGGTAGGTAGATTGCTAATTTTAACTTTTCACTTTTTGTGTTTTCTATTTCAATTCAAATTCCTGAAACAAGTTGGTCCTTTTCATAGAATTTCCTGGAGACTGGGTTTTGTTTCTTGTATTCTCACAGTACAATTTAGCATGTTTTTTGTTATGGTTTGTGTCTAGGTGTCCCCTGAAAGCCTCACTCAGTCATGGGGCAGCTTCTGGAATTTGTGATTGGTTATTGTGGGTGTGGGTGCTGCACCTCCCCTGGGGCAGGTGATTTGCATTTCAATGTGAGGAAGCAAGAGAAGTGAGCTGCTTGAGCTGCTGCTGCTCCTCCCTCTCTTGATCTTTGCTACCGCCATGAACTGCTGCCCTCTGCTGCGTGCAGCTCTGCCTTGGAGCCGGCTGAATATGCACTGAAACCTTCAGTAACTGAGCTAAATAAACCCTTCCTTCCTTCATTTTGGGTGTTGGGTGTTTGTCCCAGCAACCAGAGAAGAGTAAACTAAGACATTTCTCATAAGATCATATATTTCTTCCACATTAATTACCATATTTAGAGACTTAAACATAGGCACTTTCAGTTCCAGGGAGTGGGAAAAATTACTTATTCACGATCATGTGTTTTCAACAAGAGGCAAGAATTGTATCTTGGAGATTTGAAATCTTTCATTATGCTTTCTTTTGACGGTAATGGCTAATACTGTACTTTCTTTGCTGGAAATCTTTTATTATAGACAGCTGTAGTTACCTTCCACTTCTTGTTGAAAAGGTATCCTTACTTTGTTAAGGAGATGTGAAATAAATTCTTCATTCTACCTTTTTATACTTTTTTCAAAAGTATTGGTTCCCCCGTGTGTTAGTTAACTTCACTTTACTGTAACAAAGTACCTGTGAAAATAAACTTACAAAGAAGAAAGGTTATTTAGGCTCACTATTTTGGAATTTTGGTCTAGGTTTGGCTGGTTCTTTGCTTTCGAGTTAGTGATGAGGCAGGGAAGTGGGCAGGGAGCGTATGGGGAACAGAGGTATTCACTTCACGGCTTGCACAGGAAAAGGACAGAAAAGACATCAGGGTCCCCCAAACCCATTGTTATGATTTATGTCTACTTGTCTCCCCAAAGCCTCATGCAATCATGGATGGAGACTTCTAGAGTTTGAGACTTGACTCATGAGGCACTGGGATTATGTGTTTTAGTGCTGATGAGATTATGGGTCTGAGTACTGCTGGGAATTATAGGTGTGGCCTGAAGTGGATAGGCTAAGGCAGAGAGCCTGATGTAATTTAAAGAGAGACAGAGACACAAACTCAAGCTGTTGCTCTCTGCTTCCGTGGTTGGTCAGTAGCCTCTGTCACGATTGCTGCTTTTCTGCTGCCATGAACTGCTGCTCTCTGTCATGTGCCTCTCTGCTTTGGAGCCAGCCGAGTATGGACTGAAACCTCCAGTAACTGTGAGTTAAATAAACCTTTCTTTCCTTCATTTTTGGTGTCTGGTATTTGTCCCAACAATGAGAGAAAAGTAACTAAGACAGAATTTGGTACCGGAGTGGTGGAGTCATTGCTCTGACTGACCTCATCATGTGGATTACAAGTTTTTGGTAGTGGCTTATGGGAAAAGATAGGAAAGGTTCAGAGATATCGCCTACAAGCGAAGCATTGGAAGAAAAGCTGCAGCTGTTCTGTTTGGGAGATTCTGGTCAGAACTCAGGCCAGAAGATTGGCTTGAAGGCTGAGTATAAAGAATAGCTTATCAGCAGAGATAGCAGATATTTGGAGAGGTCATCTACTTGCGAAGAGGTAGAAAAGCTTCAGCTATTCTGTAGGGGAGATTCTGGTCAGAACTCAGACCAGAAGACTGACAGAAGGCCTGCCTGTAAAATCCAGGTTGAGGAGGTTTCTGCTAGAAAAAAAGGATAGCATTGGTTGTTGGACTCCAGATGACTTGTGCTATGGCTTGGCTAAAAATCTGTCAGAGTTTTGTTCGTGCCCAGAGACTTTGCCTAAGACTGAGATTAAGCATGGTGGACTGATTAATCTTTCAAGAGATATTTCAAAGGATCAAACTTTTGGGGTGGTAGCATGGTTGTTATTGGCAGCTTTTAACCAGATTTGTGTTGAAAATCAAGAGCAAAGGGTTAAACGGGGTGGTTTAAAATATTGTGAGTTTGGCCAGAATGGAAGCACCAGAAGAGCTGTGGACTGCAAAGATGGAGCTGAGAGGACCTCCATTTCTGGGAAGGAACCAAAGAATCAAAAGGATGGCCTGAAGCTGGGCGTGGTGGCGCACGCCTATAATCCCAGCACTTGGGAGGCTGAGGCAGGAGGATCGTTGTGAGTTCGAGACCAGTCTGGGCTACAAAAGTGAGCTCAAAGCCAGCCTGAACTGCACAGTGAGACCCTGTCTCAAAAAGCAAAAAAAAAAAAAACAAAAATAAAAATAAAAAGGATGGCCTGAGGGCATGACAAGAGGTGGCAGCTCTCCACCCTTTGCAGCCTCAGAATTGCAAAGGAAAGACTTTGCCCTAGGAAGAAAGCCACAGAGACACAAGTACCAGAATGGCCGTAGAGGCCAAACCAGGTTCCAAAATGAAGCCAGCAAGGAGAATTTGTTCTTCGGAATGAAGGACAGAGTGTTCATCAATCCAGGCACTCCACCCCTACAACCACAGAAGAAGAAAGCCTGGCTACTTCTCCAGCTGGCAGCAGACCATGGCATCATCCATGTGACATTGGTTTTAGGCGCATTCAGAATGCATGAGTTGTTAGGTAAAGAAGGCTTCCACCTCCACTTCAGAAGAAGACCTGGGAGGCCAGGCAGCATGCCCCTGAGAAGGCAGTGTGTGAAGCAGAGAGTGAGAAGCCTATTCAGTGGAAACCCCAGAAGTTTGGAAAAACCAGGAACATGGATCATGCAAAGTGGGATCAAAGCCAGCCAAAGAGGGAAGCCCTGGAAACTACCACCAAGAGTGCCTTAGGGACAGAGCTGCATGGAGTTCACAATTCAGTGCAGACTGCTTCAGATGTTCCAGTTGGAACTATGGGATTTAATGTTTACCTTGCTGGAATTTGGACATGTGTTGGTCCCAGCGTTTTGAATTACCCTGTTGTTTACAACTTTTGGAATTGTAATGTTTATCTTATGTCTTTGAATGTTGGATATGTTTAACTTTTCTATTGTGCAGGGCTTCACATCTGAAAGCTTTTCTTAGATCATGGAGGAGACTTGGGATTTGGACTTTTCAGCAATGCTGAAACTGTTGGGACTTTCGCAGCTCTTCAAGATGGACTAAAATTTCTTTTTCACAAAGGGATGTGCATGAGACTTTGGGGGTTCAGGGATGGAATGTTATGGTTTATGTCTAGTTGTTCTCCCCAAAGCCTCATGCAATCATGGGGCAGGAACTTCTAAAGTTTGAGACTTGACTCATGAGGCACTGGAATTATATGTTTTAGTACTGATGAGATTATGGGGCTGAGGACTGCTGGGAATTATAGGTGTGGCCTGAGGTGGATAGGCAAAGGCAGAGAGCCTGATGTAATTTAAAGAGAGACGGAGACACAGACTCAAGCTGTTGCTCTCTACTCCCCTGGTTACCTCTGTTGCCATCGTTGCTGTTCCACCACCATGAACTGCTGCTCTCTGTCATGTGCCTCTCTGCCTTGGAGCCAGCCAAATATGGACTAAAACCTCCAGTAACTGTGAGCTAAATAAACTTTCCCTTTCTTCATCTTGGGTGTCTGGCATTCATCCCAGCAATGAGAGAAAAGTAACTAAGACCCCCCCTTAAAGTCATAGGTTCAATGACCTACGTCTTCCCAAGGGCCCCACCTTCCAATAGCTCCATCTCTGCGATGTCTCCCAACAGTGACCGGGCTGGGAACCATTCGTTTAACACTTGAGACTTGAGGCACATGCAGATGCGCCTAAGAGCAGCTAGTGTCTTCCATAAATGGCCTGCTTTAAGCTGTGCGCTGGTCTATGTTTTGTGGGTGTTCGTGTGTGACTGTGTCTCCAGGTGTTTCCTGTGCCCAACATGTTTCTCCCTACTGCTGCCATTATCCTTACTGGCTGCTGTTTTGTCCCCCTTTTGACCATTGAGATTCCTACCAAATAGATTGTCACATCCCTTCCATAGATTCTAATTATTTTCTTTTATCTAATATAATAATATATTCTAGGTTCTTCAACTGGTAATTTTTTGCATTTGGTACAGGGTTTACAGGGTGTTCACAGTCTCACTATGTAGATCAGATTCATAGTGATTCTCCTGTGTTCAGCCTCCCAAGTGTTGGGATTACAGGTGCAGCCACCATGCCTAGTCTCAATCACCATCTCAATATGCCCCAGGGGCAGGCCTGGCATAGCATGCTGGAGATCAAGCCCCAGCCACAGAGTCTGACTAAACAGGCTCTGCTGAGCTGCGAAGTAGGCTCAACTTGTACATTTCTGCCCTGGATTGGCAATCAGGCATTTCTCCAAGAAGAGAAGGTTAAATAGACACTAGAATTATTCTACTGTGTTTGTATGCCACCCTTTTTAGCTGTTTTAAGCTAATGAGCACCTTCTAATTCTGAATATGGAGTATAAAATATGGTTACATGGGCAAATTAACCTATACACTTACACTTAGAATTTGGAATTAAAACTTTTTCCATTGCTGATAAAGAAAAATATATCCTATATCATGTCCTTTATACTGACTTGTTTTGTATGTTTGTTTGTTTGTTTGTTTTTGGAATGCAGGGCCTGAGCACGCTTCTTTAGCTTCTCATATCTTATAACCATAGTTTCATATCTTTCACCTTATCACTTCTTAACATGCCTTTCCAATCTCAACATAGATAGTGGAACTATATTACAGCATAAAACATCATCAAAAGAAGATTCAAGCACTACACCAAGCATATAATTACTGAAAACAGTTTAAGCTTTGCATGCATTCTATGTGGCTTACACTTGTAGTAAATGTATATGGAGTTCTTAGATATAATAGTTCTCTTATAAATCTTTTAGTTTCCATTCTATGGGTAAACATATTTAATGAGCACACTTCTTATGTTGATGTCCATAGTTATATTGTTGTCTGAAGCTTATTTTCTAATCAGTCACTGAAATGATGATGTATTTTGCTCTAATCCAATCCTGGAGCTTCTCTGGAGAGTGGTCATAAGTATGGCCCCTCCCTGATGGAGCTCTAGGGGAGGTGCCTATGAGTGTTTCTGGGTTCCTGTTACAGGATCCTTCTTTTCACGGGCAGGCAGCCTACTGTCTACATGACTTATGAGCAGGTGTCCTTCCCACAGGACACCTGCTCATGTTGAGAGACACCTGTGTTGTTCTTCTCTGACTCACACCCAGGGTACTCCTACCACAATGCCCACCCCCTAAGGCGCCCTTGACCACAGCAATTAGGATCAGGTGTGTGGATCAGGTGAGAAGCAGAGGAGGTGGCTGAGCAACACACAGGAAATACCGAACACTGAGCGCTACTCACAGATGCCAGGGAGAGGTGACGCAGGCGCTGCACCAGGGGGTGCTGACACAGGGGCCGGTGAGCCAGTCTTTGGTTGTTATTCAAGCAGGATTCCTAAGGGGGTTCTGATTGGTAGGCTTAGGCCAATCAGGCCTGAGCCCTGGAGAGCACACTGGCACTGCCAAGTGTTTAGGGCAGTACAACCAAGTGGTCCGTGTGGGACCTAGCAGTCAGCGTGACAAGTCGTACATGCCGCCCCACAGAGAGGTCATCACCAGGAGATAGACCTAAATAGCCGATGCCTGAATGAGCCAAGTGAGACACTGGGAGCAGATAGACAGCTGCAAGTTATGTCAGTGGCGACTAAGTCTGGTTCCTTGTAGGAGAAAGGCCAGTTTATATTTGGAATGGACGCAGGGCCAAAAGAAACTTCCAAGAATTCTTTACAAATAGCCCAGGGGAGCAATGTCGTTTGCTTTCTTCCACATGATATTAATTTGTGCATGGTCTTTGTAGGTTAAAGTCAACTCACCTGGATACTGAGTCATTTGTTCATATTTTGCTTTTTATGATTATATAATTAATCTATTGTTTCCTGGTATAAAGTAACGCTAAATGTCTGAGGACAAGCTGATTTTATCCATCCTACATGTGACTAGACACTGGAATGCTTTTCTTTGTCTTTAGTACGCAACGATTTTAGCAATGTCATAATTTTAATATTCATAAATCTTGATTTATTTTCCCAGCTATGCAGTATTACGACTTTAGCAAGTCATTCGGATTATTTTATTTTTTTCTGAAACATTTCTTGATTGTTTCATCGTAAAGTTCTGCTCTCTGGTTTCGAGTTTCTTCTCTAGAATAGATGCAGAGATACACATTCAAATCGCACTGACATCAAATTTAGAATAGATTTCTTACAGATTCTCTTAGATTATTATGCACTAGACAGTGAGCATTATCACCCAAAGGTGGTTGACCACTTTTCTAGATTATTTTTATAATGTACAAACACTCTGCACATTCACTGACCTATGTGACCGTACCTGGTCGACGGAAATGTGCTGAGCCAGCAATGACTGTATTCTCAGCACAAATAATCACTTTTTAGGTTAGCAGTGGAGCGTGAAGTCAAGCTCCTCCTCTCTTTGTGAGAATGGCATCAGTTCCCAAATTCATAGCTTGCTAATGTTGGGTAAGAGTGAAGGGGAAAACGGCTGTTCAGGGGCTTTCCACATTTTCCACATTTTTATTCTGAGCCCCCGGTCTCCTCCAGAAATGACCCACTTCAATTGTTTACTTGAAAGAGAATAAACAATTTTTTTTTAAATTAGCCCACAGAATTTCAAAACGTGAGGATAGGGAATCACCAATCGTTATCTTCAAAGTAGTTGTTCAGATTACCAGATATAGGCATGTAAAATTGTATGGGGGAAAAAAACAAAAAGATTATGGGACTGGGGAGATAGCTCAGGTGCCTGCCTGGCAAGTTCAAGATCGTGAGTTCAAATCCTAGTCCTGCCAAAAAAAAAAAAAAAAAGATTAAGCAGTACCTGTCCCTTTCCATAAACTAGTTTAGAGTTTACTCTTATTTTTAAAGGCTGAGGAAATTTGTAATACGACCCACCTTCCCACAGCCTGGCCGTCCAGCACCTAGGACCATACCTAGGAGAACCTCAGGCCCCTAAGGCTGTGCACATCTACATCCTGGCGGGGACTCTGCACCCCAGCGCCCACACAAGCCCGGCTCTGCCTGGCACCTAAGGATGGTGGAGAAGAGGAAGCAAGGCTGACTGCAGGTCCCGCCCTGCCCTCCTGCTGTGCCCCTGGGCCTGGCAGAACCTCAGACCCTCTCTGGGCATCCTACTATTGCGATCATTTACCCAGTGTCAGAGCTTGCCCAGAAATTTCAATCTTTGGGACATTGGGACAGAAAAGTCACGGCGGAGGCTTCTCCATCTAGCTGGGCCACGGGGGCAAGCGGCTCTGGAACCTGCAGGCCTGCTCAGCCTTGGGCTGGTGTCTTCCCTGCCTGTGAGAGCCACTTGAAGGGCAGGCCGGGTGCCAGTGTTTTTCCTGAGCGGCTGTGACGCGCACAGTGTCTGTCAACACTTGCAGCCGCTGCAGCGCTGCTTAGAGAGGCTTCCCCCACGCACCCCTCCCCGGGCTGCGCACCCCGAGCTAATCCGTTTAGAGCCCATCAGCTCTGTTCATTGACTCATAAACCTATTCCCTCGGAGGCGCCTTCGGAGGGACACAGGTGCCAGGCCAGTGCGCAAAGCCCAACCGAGCCCGGTCGCAGAGGGAGACTCCGATCGCGCCTGCACGCGCGTGGGGAATTGCGTGTTCGGTGCTCGCTGCCGCGTTATTAAATATCGATTTAAATCGCGGCCTTTAATCAAATCCGGTAGAAGACCTCTTTCACCTTCGGCCCTGCTCGGCTCCTCCTCGCCCTCCTCCTTTTCCAATCAGCCCAGCCGGCTGGTGACAGCCCGAGCTGAGGAATGAATATTTAGCACGCGGCTCCGCAACAAACCCTTCTCGGCAGTAATGAGGTGTTTGTGATAATCGAGTGATGAAATGTAACGAGCACAATTACTTCCACCAGGGAACCGGCCGCGTGGCTTCTTTCCTCACAGATAGATGAGCTCTTCCTCTGTCACTGCCCACCGCTGACTCCACCGGGAGGCAGGGTGCCCGGCGGGGAGGCCTGCGTCCCTCCGGCGGACGGAGCTGCGGCCAGGCCCGAGGCCTTGAACGCGGCGGCCAGCCCGCGGCCTCTGCCCCGCGCTGCCTCGGCCCCCCCGGGACCCTGCGACTGGACCCCTGCACGCCCAGGCGCTCCCGGGGAGCTTCGGTCTGCCGCGACACTGGGAGCCTGCGCCGAGCGACAGCGGCCAGCTGGGTGTGGGCGACACCGCAGCCCGCACGGCGGGCGCGGGTCACCGCTGTTGGTGTCGTCGGGCGCGGAGCTGGGAGGATAAAAGCTTCCTCGGGAACAGGCTGCCCCGCACAGCTGTGCCGCCAGCCCAGCGCAGAGCCATCTGGCCCTGTGCGGGGCTGCAGTGGGCCGGGAGCGCTGCCGGAGGCCCAGCGAGCCTGGAGGACTTAAAAGATTTAAAACTAATCTAAGAAAAAGCAATCTTCTCCGGCCTGAGGAAGTACAAAATTAAAGTTGCTTTTTTGTTTTGTTTCTTTAAGACACACAGAGTAAGCGCACCAATTATACGGTGCGTATGTAAATATACTACAAGCGACGTTCACACCTTTACCACTCTACTAAGCAAGGGAGTTAAATGCTTGGTGTAGGCGAAAGGGTCAGGGTCGGGCCGAGCGAGAATGGATGGTGCTGAATTTAATCACTTAGCAGCCCACTAGGATGTGTTTAGAAGCTTCCAAACGCACCAAAAGTTAGAACAGCTCAAGGTGAAATTCCCACTTGTAGGGGAGAACAAGTGCCCTTCCTGCTTTGCCCTTTGAATTTCCCATCGTAAAACAGCTCTTTAGCTAGAGTCAGGAAGTCACATAGCTATATGAGGCTCAATTCTATGAACAGGGCAATCTACTTAATTTGCATGAGTATTAGTTAAACAGGAAAAAAAATGAACTTACAGTTTAATCATATTTATTATCTTGCCCCAAAAGTAACAAGTTTAGCTATTTAAAAAAAGAAAAAAATATATATATAATATATATATATATATATTATCTGAAAGCTTATATTTTTATGTCATATATAATATATATTATCTGAAAGCTTTTTTAAAATAACTATTCGTCTCTCTTAGCATTTTATATAAAAATGTTCAATTTGTAAGAAATCAAAGCCATTGATGGCTTCTTACCCTGTATATATTTGCAAAGATTGGCAAAAATGGCTCATGCAGGGAAACTGAGGGGTCAGCTGCTGGTGAGGTGATCCTCCTGGGCGTATGGCTCAGACTTGCAGCAAACCAACTGCTCTTTGACTTTCAAAAACTGAATGCACTTGGACTTTTATGATGATTGAAACATGCTAATTTGGCCTATTTTTGTTTTCAAAGAAATCCACGTTATCTACTAATCTAGTACACAAAGTGATTTCTCAAAATATAGCCCTTGGTTGTTCCAAGCATCTTAATCTTGTGCCTAAGGTATCAGCCTGAAACTCACAGTGCAGTGAATATGTGAGACATAAAGGCTTTAAAATTTAATATGACATAAAACACCCTGTATATGGATGCGTACCCTGGCCTGAGGCCTTCCTGATTCCCTTCATTGGCACTGCGAGCTTCCATCCTTCCTCCTTAAGAAGTCTGGCTGAACTCCTTATTATCTTCTGAGCATCAATTACTTCATTTCCCTCCTGATTCTTGAAGCATAATTTATTCCTAATAAGTCCTCAGGATCACAGAATGAAAGATCAGTATGGAAGTTTGTCCTATGGAATTTATTACCTAGAGCATAGTAGTTTCTCAATAAAAATTTCCAAAACAGAAAAGGAAAGTTTTAACCCTTCTCTGAGTTAATGTGTTTAAACCAAGGAACAGAGGGTAACTAGATCTTCGCTTTGCCATTCTGTCTCTCCTTCCCTACCTGCATCCTTCACCTAAAAAAATCATGCTCAGGAAATCAAAGGCTGTGCATGAGACTTCGGGTTCACAAAGCCGCAAGTGTAGACGCTCTTCCTTCCCAGCAGAAGGGAACTGAGGTGCGCCACCCCGACTGCTTTCCTGAGCACCTGACAGGAGGGAAGAACTGCTCCTACCGGTCACAGAAGTTTCGATTTGTGGCTTTGTTTTTTCTTTCAAAAACAATTTGCTTTCACAGAGGCCATAAATCTTGCTTGAGATTACATGAAAATACCTGACCTACTTAAGATAATAGGCATGCTGAACAATATGGAGCCATGGATTTGAATTTAAAATCCAGGCAAATAATTTTGTTGAGATATATTCATTGGAATAGATCATCTATTCTATGCAAATAGGACCACTTTGATCATCTTTTTTCACCCTGTTAAAAAATTCCATAATAGCTGTTGATCTAATTCAAACTGCGTTTGCCTATAATTTGTTCTCAGAGTAAGAGCTAGAAATTACAAACATTAGGCTATTTGTTCTGCCCAGGTGTTATGCCTCTCTCTTTGTGTTGATTTTTTTCAGTATTACTTCACTGAAAAAAAAAATAGCAGCTATATTAGAGGATGAAGAAAAAAATTAAACTTAGTCAATTCCATTAATTTGAGGATACAAGGCAGAACATTTCTTTTAAGACTTTTTTTTTTTTTCAGGACAAGGGTTCAAACTCATGACCTTGTACTTTCTAGTCAGGCACTTGTGCCATGGAGCTATATCCCCCACCCTCCAGGCAAGCATTCCTTAAGAAAAGATTAGCAACATTTGAGGGACATTTGCAAGTTATAATTTCTTACTATCCCATTATGTAAAGCTGTCTCTCTGATAGAAAATTGTGAAGAATTCCTGATTTTGAATGAAGACATAACATTTTATCATTTCATGTATAATTTTTTTTCTTAAAATAGCTGTTGACAGTAAGCTTATAGGGCCTACTTATGCTATCACTTCAAAAAAATAGGAAAAAGCTCATTTGAGTCTTTTGGAAATAACATCATTCTATTATTTATAGCACATATCAACAATGTATTTATTTCACTTTCAACCTATCGCGTAGCCCATCCTGCAGTTATTCATGGATGTCGTTGAGAAGACGTTATTTCTCCCCCTGACAAAAATGGGCCATTTTTCCCTGTTTAGCAAAATCTGGAACACAGATCATTACAGTGCTTTTGGCAGCTAATTTGAACATCAGTAACTCAACTTAGAGAAGAATCATTTTTCTGCCCTAAAGAATCTCCGAGTTTTCAGACTCCAGTAATTGAAAAATCCCCAAACACTCACTCACTGAGGAGATACA
The DNA here is from genome assembly GCA_004027025.1 of Myocastor coypus. NCBI lineage: Eukaryota > Metazoa > Chordata > Mammalia > Rodentia > Myocastoridae > Myocastor > Myocastor coypus. The sequence goes on along the minus strand of PVJA010005783.1, from coordinate 63,933 downwards.
CATTACTGCAGGAACAGTCTACAAATTGTAAAGTATTCAATTTACATCCCTAGCACCTCAGGGCAGTTCCTAAGAATTTATATCTTTGGGAACCTTTGAACTAACAAAAGATAACATTTCACAGTAAAGTCTACTTGCATGGAAGTTTTTAACTCCCTTCTTGCCTTTTACAAAGCAGCTTCTTCATCCACATGCAGTTCTGACTAGGTAGAGTGTATATTCACAGAGACACAACTGCAAAATAGAATTGGACAGGAAAAAAAGAAAGAAATGGAAGACACAAGAATATCTTTGCTGTCTGATGAAAAAGGAATTTATGTTACATTTTCCAGACCCACTGTGACATGGTTATTATAACTCAGCTTTTAAGCAGATAAACTTCCCTCGTTTTTATTTTTATGACTGCTTTCCTAATTTAAAAGAAAAATAATAGAGTAGTAGATTTTAAAGAGATTTTTATTGCTTTTGTTGGAACACTAAGTCAGAGCAACTGATTAGCAAATCCTCTCCTTTTTTCAGTTACCAACAGGTGTTTCCATAACCAATAAACTTACAGTGATCCATTTAATTTAAAAAAGAGTAATTTCTATAATATTTGAGTATCATTATTTTCCAACTCTTAGAAATACAGGGCTGGGTGTAGCTGGGGAGATAGCCCAGTAGAATAAGTGCTTGCCTGGCAAGCACAGGGTCCTGAGTTCAATCTCTGGTACCTCAAATAAAAAAGAAAAGAAAAGAAAAAACATACAGGGCTGGGGAGATAGCTCAGCCATCTAAGTGCCTGCCTGGCAAGTGAAAGGACTTGCTGTGTTGGCCTGCCTGCCTGTGCTTACCAAGCCAGCCCTGAAACTGGGCATGGTGGCACATGCCTATAATCTCAGTGCTGGCGAGGCTGAAACAGGAGGTTCACTACAAGTCTGAGCTGCACAGTGAGACCGTCTACCGAATACATAAATTAAAAGAAAGAAAGGAAGAAGGAAGGAAGGAAGGAAGGAAGGAAGGAAGGAAGAAAGGAAGGAAGGAAGGAAAGAAGGAAGGAAAAATAAACTTATAGTGGTTAAACAGGACCTACATTTCTAGGTAGAAAACGATCTTTCTCAGACCCTTCTTCTGGCTTTTTCATCAAAGAGTATGACTTATCCAGTCACCACTCGTCTTCTGGCATCTGCAGCCAAGGCCAATTTTAACACTTGAATTAAAAATAGAAAAAACAAAGAAAAACTCTAACATGACACCTCATCTAAATTCTTTAATTAGCACATGCACCACCTATATTACGGGAACAATAATGAAAAGCTTTAAATGCCATAGCTTGGTAAGCTTTTTTTAGGTTAAAAATTGATCAATGTTTCTGTTAACTAATAACCAAGGAATCAACAATCTCGTAAAACTGGTTTATTCAGCACAGAAAATGAGGCAATCCATCATGACTGATTTGCCCACATTTCCCCTTGCAAATAAGCGAGATGAAAACTCTAGAACCAATAAGATAATGCACTTTACAAATTCAGCTGAGAGAGATGGATAAACTAAGACGCTACTGGCATCAGTTGCAGGAAAAAAAAAAAAAACTGTCTAGTTTCCAATTATTTGAGCAGATTTTTGTATCCCAGTTTGCTGCCAGCCCGGCTGCATCTAGCCCCCTCCTCCTGTTTTTTCAAACCAAATCATCAGGTCTTAAATCAGAACAAGCTCATCATATCATTCTATGAAAGGCCATCAGGGTATAAAGGACACCAGATGTTATATGAGTTTTCTTTTAGGCTTTCATTTCAGCCTTCCTGCATTCCCCATGCTGCCTTTTACTTGTCAGAAACTAAAATGTGCTTTGATAGATAACAACCCTATTTTCTTCGCTGGCTGAGCTTAGAGAATACCATTAAGTATTGATATCTAGGGTGCTTAACTAGGGAACGGAATCACAGCAGTCCCAAAATTGGGGTTCTGTTGCCTTATTTCACATGCCAAGATTTTGAAAGACTCCAAATTAATTTTGTTTTCCCGAGGAAAAAATAAAAAAGCAGACTTTCATCGCGAAAGCTAAAAGGAGGGAGACCCAAGGTAGATCCTTGGTGGGTCTGAGCACATGGCCAAGAGTCCAAAGTCCTGTGGGAAACATGCAGAGGTGCAGATGGAAATGGAGGATGGCTCTGACGGCTACAGCGAATCACTAATCTACTCTGTACTTTAAGACCTTGATATTTGTGGACCTTGGGTTTTATTAACAGAAAGGGGAACAAAAGGGGTCTCCTGTTAGTGCTGAGTCACAGAGAACATCTCATCATGTAACAATGACAGCCACTCTTAGACACATGGCAAAGCAGGACACTGTGGCACCTGTGAAGGGGACTCAAGGTCGGCCTCTATCTACTGCCACACTAGTTACAATGCTAGAGGAGACCAGCTCGACCCCTCTGGCTCCCCATGGAAGTGTCTTTTTAGCAGAGGTGTGAACAGACGTTACATGCTGTAAAATGATTCTGCATAAATCCTACTTACGGGCAGCATAGGTTCTGGCTGAGAGGTAGAGAAATAACAGTTAAACAAAATGAGAAGAAGGGGCTGAGGAGATAGCTCCGTGGCACAAGTGCCTTCCTGGCAAGTGCAAGGTCATGAGTTTGAACCCTGGTCCCACAAAAAATAAAATAAAAATTTAAAAAATGAGAAGAAATGTTTTCCTAATAGTCCTGCAGGTGAAGGGAAATCTTGAATTGTGTTTTATGGGAAAACATGCCTCAGAAGAAGTTGATACTTCTTTCTTCCCCAGGAAATGACATGTCTGGAGTCACTTTTAGGTTTTATGATTAGATGCCTGATCGGAAAGGGCGTGTGCCTAGTCTCCTAGGTAGAAGGTAAGGGCACTGCTAAATGTCTTACAAATCTCAGGACAGCTCCCCCAAACAACTATTAGGCCCCAAACACCAATAATGAAAAGGTTGAAAATCCCTGTTGCAAAGATGCCAGTGACTACATAAGCACTGAGATCAAAGACAGAAAGATTCGGAACAGAATATGGTGACAAAACAGGTAGGGCATAGCCGATTCCCAAATAATTGGGAAGGAAAGGAATACTGCAATCTGCCCACTTGTTCCTGTGGATTCAACAGGATTGAACCTAAAGAAATCTCCAAGGCTTATCTCCACACATGACCTCTGTGACCAAAGGCGAGAAATTATTAAAGATGTCCCAGTGATATTCAGTCATATGATAAAAAGGCACCCAGTTGCTCAAATTAAATCTTGCAATTGCCCATGAACCAAATATTACTAAGTGACCATGGTAGCTACTAGATAAATGTTCATTTAATGAACAGAAGAATAATTGCTTTCTAATTAAATGAATAAGCAAAGGAGCTATTTCTGGATGTCCACACTTGGAGAGGCTTACAGACTCTTTCTTACTCACTAAGCCCAGCAGGGGTGCTCTAATGGCTCACTTCTTCGAGATGTTAAGGGGCAGGCACAGGCTTCTGGGCCTGTGATAAGTACAAAACAAGCTGGCTTACCTGTGTCATGCCCACTGTTCAGTAGGTGATCAGAACATAGAGTTTAAACTCGAATATTTCATTGTTTGCTAACAATGGCAAATCCCAAAATTATTTGCTAACAGAAAACAATGGATATTATGAACTTTATCTTCTTTGTATGTTATTTACCAACAGTGAGAAACACCAGCTAACCAGGAACGTAAAATAGGCCAGGTCACGTGAGGCTGCCAGTTCTACCTTCTGATTTGTAAAAAAGGTGATGTCATATTATGGTTCAACCCAAACATAAGAATTTTTTTAAGAATTTTAGAATAAACAAGGTTAAATATTTTTAATGCTCTGTGTACATCATATAGAGGAATTTCCTTATCTGGGTATCACGGCCAACCAGTGTACTGCGATTAATGCGTAAGGATGTATTCTACGACGCAGCTTTCAACAGATACAAGGAAACCACTAGGGAAAAGACTAGCAGTCCCAGTCCCTTGAGAGCTACATTGCTATGGATAAAGACAAGCTGTGGCTAGGTAAAGCCAAGTCTGAACAAGTCCAAGGATCCAAGAAGATTTGGTTCTTCCTGTGGGATGAGAGGCTTTGGGCATAAACAACAATAACTGTTAGATGTCGTGCCACACCCCTGTAACTCTAGCCAGAATTTAGGGAAGCTGAAGCAGAAGCAGGAGCAGCACAAGTTCAGTCATGCCCAGGCAATTTAGTGAAATTAAAATATAGGCAAATAATTATTCTGTTGAACAAGCAACAGAAAAATAGGAAGGGGGTGGTAGTTCAATACCAGAGTATTCCTTGATTTACTGTGGCCTCCCTTGGGTTTTACTTGGAGATGACCTCCGAGAAAAATATAAATGGATTCCTGATCTTATTTCATGGCAAGAAACTTTTTTTAAACAATTATTGTTCTTGATACCAGGGCTCGAACTCAGGACCTTGTGCTTGCCAGGCAGGTACTCATGCCACTGAGCTATATCCCTGGAATGGCAAGAAACTTTGAGTTGCCAGACTACGGAAGGAAATAACTCATGGGTCACATCACAATGGACAAGAACGCACTTGGTAAAGAATGTTTGGAAACTGGAAGTCGGAAGTAAACATCTCTCTCAAGACTTTTTCTGTTTGATTTCAGTGTCAACTCTCATTTCTGCTTCTCCTCTCCTACCATTTGGGTTAAAAATGTGGCACAAAAAGGCTCAAGCATTCAGAGACGAGGCTTTATGAAGATGACTAGCTGGTGGGGCCACCACGCTGTCACTAAGCTTATCCCCGGATGGGTTAATGGTGGAATGTGGTCCAGGAGGTAGGGCCTCATTGGATGAAGCTGATCCTTGAGATGTGTGCTTGTCTTTGGCGCGCTCTCTCTCTAGCTGTACCTCTCTCTGTTTCTGTCTCTCTTTGTCTCTGTCTGTCTGTCTGCCTGTGTCTGTGTCTACCTCTCTGTCTCTGTCTCTGGGTCTATCTGTCTGTCTCTGTCTCTCTTGGTCCCTTTCTCTCTCTGTGTCTCTGTCTGTTTGTCTGTCTGTGTCCGTCTGTCTCTCTCCCTGTCTCTGTCTCTCTCTGTCTCTGTGTGTCTCTCTATCTCTCTGTCTCATGTCTGTCTGTCTGTCTGTCTGTCTCTCTCTCTCTCTCTCTCTGTGTCCCTCTCTCCCTAACCCCTCCTCTTCCTTGCTGCCATGAGATGCGCAGCTTTGCTCTATACTGCTGTCTCTGCCACAGAGTCAGCTGACCATGGATTGAACCCTTCCAAAACTGTGAATCCAAGCAAACAACCTTCTCACCATTAAAATGCATTCGCCAAGCATTTTGTCTCAGCAATGGAACAAGACTATTTCCCACCTCCCAGACCATGTTTCTCTTTCATGCACCTTATTCGTTTAGTCTTAGAGTTTCTCAGGACTTTGTTCTGGTCCCTCATTCATCTGATTACATCTTTTTCCGGGACCAGCTCATAATATAAACATAGCTAGCAGTTTTCATCGTACTGCACACAGATGACTCTTTACACTTCCAACAGATGCCTGAACTCCAACCATGAAAAGCCAGCCTATCTGTGCGGAGACACCCCAAGCCCCTCTATTTTCAACTTAACATTATATCCCTAGATCCCTTACCCACTACTATTATAGGGGGTTAATTGTATGACCACTTGGTCTGTACTGGCCTACCTTTACCAGTATTTTATTATTTTTATTTTCCCATGGGCATGTCCATTTGCAGCTGTGTGATCCTGTGTTAGTTAAGCAACTTCATTAAAATTTAAAAAAATGTCACATTTAGGGTTTTGTCTTGAAGCTGTGCATGTAACTGCACACTGCAGCCTGCTCTATGCATCTGCGCTATAACCCTCGTCATGACATTACTCACATTGACAACGTTCATTGCAGCCCTGTGGATATAAGCTAAAATTCAGTTATTTATTAAGTATTGCCTTTTGATTTCTCACCATATATAATTATTTCCTACTTACCTGTGTTGCTATATGAAGCATTTCATTTCTCATACTGTTTATTAATAGTAGGTTGACTTTCAATGAGCTCATGTTTAATCTTTTGGTCAGTGGTTCCTCATGCTCCAAAGAGACATCCTTTCCTCCATGGAGAATCCATGGAAACCTTTTTTAAAAATGTATTTTATGGTGGCACACATCTGTAATCCCAGCACTTGGGAGGCTAAGGCAGGAGAATCTGTACAAGTGTGAGACCAGCCTTGGCTACAAACAAGAGCTCAAGGCCAGCCTGAACTGCATACTGAAACCCTATCTCAAAAGGACAATATACATATATATATATATATATATATATATATATATACAATTTGTGACAAGGCCTCACTATAGAGTTCAGACTTCCAGTGAGCCTCCTGTCTCAGCCTGTTCAGCACTGGCTTTGCAGGAGTGCTCCACCATGCCCAGTTTCCGTGGCCTGCAGGGCACCTGGGGTTCAGGGGCTGGTGTGGCAAGTGATACCTGGAACCTAACCCAGGTCCTCACCACTCAGGCACTTAGACTACTGAGCTATTTCCCCAGACCCATGGAAATCTTTGTGGACCAAATATCTTCTTTTCCTATTCTAGCATTCTGAGCTATAATTAGTTTGATGGTATTATAGAGATTTTCAAATATGCTTATTCATCTCATTGAATTTTCCTCCTGGGTAACAACAAAAAAAGGTATGTCACAGGGACTCTGAGCACAGCCTCCCCTCTCATATGGGAGATTTGTTTTTACCTGCCTTAAAAATGGTTTAGTGGTGTTTAATTTAAGACAATTTATTTGTAGCAGCATCTATAAGAACAGCAAAGATCACTGAAAACTATTGACATACCATATGGAAATGATTCACCTGTGACACTTATAAAGTCATTAATCATATGCACCCAAACTTATGCATAGAAATGAAAAGTTATTGTTAAATTGAATAGATTCTACCCATGCTAGGCACTGAAGAAATGAAAAACTATGGCAAAAATAATGTTTCCATGCTAAACATTGAAAACTCAATGTTTTTATGTATGGAAAATTTTAACTAAATAACATTTGCCTATGTATATGTGCATGTAAAGATCAAAAGTTAATATAGTCACCCCTCTCTCAATAGATAGATAGACAGACAGACAGACAGACAGACAGACAGATAGACAGACAGATATAAGGATAGGGATAGGGATATAGATGTAGATGTAGGTATTACCACAGATAGGTATATTTATAATCTGTCTATAAAAACGTTCTTTATGTGAAATTGTGAAAAAATAAAACCCAAGATGCAAAATCTCCTAATCTTCCCTCCCCTAATTGCATTTAGTTTCGGAATTTCAGGATGCACTTAGAAAGCTTCCTGCTTTGCAAGTGTTGTTGCACATGAGAATTCAGTGTAATTATCCACTGTCACCAGCGTAGACACAGAGGATTATAAGAAGTTCTTTTTCGTCACGAAACCCATGCTGATCCCTTGCCACATGGGTATCCATATGCAAATCAGACACAGACAGGGGACAGGAGATGTATTGATTGTACCACCTGAACAGCTCTAAATATCCAAGCGTCACCATTAGACAGGAAGATGACAGCTTGCAGGCAGCCTGGGACCGTCACTCAAACAACTTGAGTGGATTTTCATATCAGGAACTCGAGACTGCAGAGGGCTGGGGCTTGTCTATATAAGAACTGACTCAAGCTAGGGAATTGATAAGTCAGATCACAAATACGCAAAGTCCAGTTGTGCACAGGCTGAGAAAGAAAAATACGTGACTGCCTGAGCATGGGATGCTGGACACAAGCTTCTGTGATATCAGAACTCATCATCCTAAAATAGAATTCAGGGAAAAATTAAATGGATTTTTAAAAATCAGTTAACATAATGTATTACTTATTAAATTCTTTCATGGAGCAAATAGAAGACTAATTTCTCTGGAGCCATTCATGCCCCCAAAAGTTATAATTAAAGACACAAATTGAATGATTTTAATAATGATGAACGCTCACCTTTTTAGTGCTTAGGTATGGTAATACGATAGTCACAGAAGGACTCTAGCTTCCCTTTTCATTTAACTTTCTCTTCTGGGACTTAGAAGGGCACTTTTCCTCATTTATTTATTAATGGACATGAAAATACCAGGAATCAAGTGGATGATTTTAAAGGGAGAGTTAAGAATCAACTCCTTGAAACAGCATGATGAGGCTTTGAAGCTGTGGAGGGTGACTGAGATTCCCACCGTGTATATCTGAGGATCTTTGCCTCTTCCTGTGCCCCCGTTGTAGAGGATGCTTCCAGGAGCAAGCCCTCGCACGCTTATTGGTGCACTGCCTCTGCTGTTTTCCTTCTTGCAGAGCACAATTAGTAATCGCTGACATCTTCACAGAAAACACTCATAAAGGAAAAGTGGAATCAAAAGAAATTCTTAAGAAATAGAGGCAAGATGCAGCATTACGGTTTGCTTCAAAATAAGAAACTTCTACAAGCTGGTTGGTCTGAATATTTGTGTTTTTGTATCATTTAGGAAAATCCTATTACGGCTTTAGCCACAGACACATCCCTGGTGTACAAGATAGAGGCAGTTCATAAAATACGCAGCATTTTCTGCCAGAAAATAGGGCAGCCTATTGCTTTCTGTAGCTGGCTGTTACACCCCAGTTCCCATCAATAGAACATAATCTCATTGCAGCAGGCAACGCTTAGTATCAGGGCGACACCAGTATTCTAATCAGAAGCTGTTCTCACCAAAAAGACAAAAATGCTTTGTGCCTTTGCAATAAGTGGCATCTTATGAGTATATTTATGAAATGAGGAATCAAAACAAAGAGCTGCAGTGGTTAAAACAGGTACTCAGAAAAGCCTATCTCCTGTTTCCCACTTTCGTCCCAATCCCTTCTTTCCCTTTCTTGCATAAACTGTCAGTTCTCCGAATGCCATTACAAAATGATTTGAGTCACAGTGTCAGCTATATAATTAATCCCCCTATCAGCGGATGCCAAATTAGATGCCTGTTTCCAGAATGCCTTCTCACTGCTAGAGAAGGGGAATGTATGGGTATTTGACACTTGATCATTACAGTTTCCCAGAAAAGCAGGCAGGATGCCAAATTCCAAAGGCCTTTTTGCAGCTGATACAGGGTTGGCCACACACACCCAATCTGGCCAATCTTTAGCCACGTAAAATAAAATAAATTTTGCGGTGCTGTTATCACAATGATTAAAATATAATAAGCTAATGAGATTACAATAGCTGATTGTGAACAAGACCAATTGTGTTAATTGGAAGCTCCTGAATAGCAATTTTAGCTGCTGCTGAGTTTTGAAATATAATCAGTTTCACTAATTTTATCTGATTTCTTAATGAAGCTTGCCCTGAGCAATTGTTCTATGTGTTCTTTAGCAAACAGTGTGTGTCATAACTGCTGACATTAATCTTGATTACTTTAGTGAAAATAAATAGTTATACTTGGGTGGCTTTCAGAAAATACATCATAGTAGATGTAGCTCTGGAAAGCAAAGGGCTTTTGGTTTTAATCTTGTTTTGGCTACATCTTATGTGCTGCATTTGATCCATGAAGAGTCTCCCTTTGGTGTTACCAGGCATCTCTCAGTGCTTAATGAAAAAACTAAACAGAGTTGCTATTTGCTCTTTCGTTTTCTTCTTCCACCAGTGAGGAATAAAGGTAGGACTGGCACTGAAGAGAAGGTAGTGGGTAACAAAATATCCTGGGCACAGGATCACGAGTCAAAACAATAAAAATGAAAATTGTTGGTGTTGTCAGGCAAATTCCTGTGCAGCCCACAGGCCAGTACCATCCAATCCAACTGCCAGCGTCGGTGTCTGAGACTCCGAGAGAGCAAGCACTTAAAAGTTCTTTGTTTTCATAGGAGATTGATAGACGTTGGATGGCTTTTCCTAGCTTTTTAATGCGCTGGAAGTTTGCCTCACCGTGCAGTCAGTTAGTAAAGACGGGAAACTAAAATTTGAAGAAGCCAAAAAATGCCATTTGCGTGAGCTAAGGAAACATCTTTTATGCTGTTGATTTTTTTTTTTCATTCTCAATTTGTCACCACTTGCAATTGGGTCTCTGTAGTTAGGTTACTTAATGCTTCTGAGCTAAGACGAGATGGGTTTTCATAGGAACAGTTGAAGTGAAAAGATAAAGCTTCTGAAATTTCATGAAATACCTGAAATCAGATAATGTGTATTAAAAAATCAAGAAGATGTGTGTAAAATGTCATAGTTCCACCAGCAAAGATAACTGACACACCACTCGCTCATATGCACACAGAATATTCTTTTTGTTGACTTCTAACACTGCATGCTAAGGAGGTACACAACTGACACCCGTCTTCCGTATACACAACAGTGTACTTCTGTGTCTGTGTGCAACAGCACCATTACTCCGGATGCTGAGATCAAGAGCTAGAACATTTCTAGTGCCCTGGTGCTCACTTTGCAGTTATTTAATCCAGGTTGGCGTTTATTTTCATCATGTATCTCTGTGTATGAATTAGTGAAGGACTACATTCCTTGTTCCTTTCTAATAAATTTGACTTTGAAAACTAGCAAGTCTCATATGTTAGGTTTTTAAACTTTCATTTTCTCACCCTCTGCAAAAACACATATGTTTTTATTTACTTCTGGATATTTTGGGAAGGAGGGTCTTCAAAAAGCAACGGGGTTCATCTTTTGGGTTGCTGTGTATCTCCACGCTCATGTTTCACATTTATATGGAACTCTGTCATATTCAAATGATCCTAGACTTGTCTAGTTGAAATCTGCCAAAGTCAGAATTCAACCCTTGAATTTCAGTGCTGGAAACTCAGCTTCCTGACACTACAGTGTTGGGAGGTAAGCCCAGAGGGCAGCGGTTTAGTCAGGACCTGCTCTGCCATTGCAAATGGGTTCATCTACTTAAGAAGAGGCCTCAAAAGGGAGCTTGAATCTTTTTCTCCTTCCATCCCTCTGCCATGCAAAAACAGAGGATTTCTTCTCTCTGCATGACCTAGTGTTCAAAGTAACATTTATAGGAATGTTTTTTAAATTATTATTTTTTAAGGAAACCACCAAGAACTACAGAAAAATTTTCCCAAAAACACTAGGCAGAAAAGTCAAACATAATTCTCCCTTCCTTTAAATTACTCTCATCTTTCTTTCACACTGCCCACCTCCATAGCACTTATATGCACTAGGTTTTACACATTTTATTTTACTTTATTTAGGGAAGGGTCTACAAGGTGTTCAGGGTGTCACTACTAGATCAGACTTGTAGCCATCTGCCTGTTTACAGCCTCCCAAGAGCTGGGATTGCAGACACGTCTCACCATGCTCAGTCTTACTTGCTGCCTCAGTGTGCCCTGGGGTCACGGTCAGTACAGCAAGCCCAGGGATCAAACCTCCAGTTCCTGAACCTGCTCGTAGCTGCTTTAATCCACTGAACTATTTGGCCAAGCCTAGGTTTTACACATCTTCATGACTTTTAGAATCATTTTATTGATTTCTGGAAGGTTCTGGGCACATCTCATGAGCTCAGATCTTCAGAATTGTGAATCAGTGGCCAAACAGAGACGCAACCCAAACCTAGCTTCCCCTACTCTGAGGACCATGACCTGGGTAGGGCTCAACATGTTAGACATGATTGAGGAAGGAGGTCATTTCGAGGTTACAACTAGTCACGGGATGTCTAAAGAAGGTGATCCCATAAACATACCAAATACAACCCTGGTTGCCACAGCTGGAAATTATAGACAGCAAGAAAGAAGGGTGAGAGGATGGTGAGGGGTTACAGACATGTATCAGGAATAGCGTAGAATGCTCTGTGACTCCATAGGATAATTACAGAGCATTCTGAATATCCCCAACCCATCCAAATGAACAGTAATTGTTTGAGGTGATAGATATCCCATCACCTCAATTTGATCATTACACTGTGAACAGGGGTTCATGAAACATAACATAACATTGTGCCCCACAAATATGTACCAAAATGTCTGTTAAGGTTTTAAGATATATTGAAAAGGAGGAAGAAAGGCAAAGAAGTCCAAAATACAGTTAGAATGAAACCTATCTTTTCTTTTTTTTTTTTTTTTTTGAGCTTTAGATGTTTCCCAAATGCTTTTTTTAAAATTTTACCCATTTCTCACTGTTTACAAATATAAGTAGCTCCGAAGAGCATAGAGGTACCTAATATTCTGTGCTCATCTTCCCTCTGCCTGAGGCCCCAGAGTGTCCTTCCTTAAAAGTTTGACGTATAGCTCTATCTTAATGAAGCTTATGCACACAGATATGCAAACAAAGAAAAAGAAACTTTAACTTTTGTATGATTTATCATAACATGCAAATATTTTGTGACATAGGCACCTCTATTGATAATACAAATAATCTTCGGTATGACTATACTTCAAATGTTCTCACTTAAAATATATTTTTGTAATACTCTACCAAATAGGTTAGCCAAGGTTTGTTAAACTACTGCATTAATGAGGAGAAAATCATGCTTTGCGCTGCAGTCCCTTCCTGCCGTACCCAAGTACCTGAAGGAGAACCCAAATTCCTAAGTAGGCTGAATTTAGCTGGATAAACTGCTCCTTGTGCCTGTCCTGAAGTATTCAAAAATTATCCTTCGAAAAAATATTGAACTTATTTAGATCCTTCTTCAAAACTATGCATAATATATAGCATAACAAAACGCAAATATACAGTGGTGTACATGAAAAGCGAGAGGAGCATGTTATTGGCTCTCAGAGCCCTGATACTTTACCATTATTCATGAAGGTTACACAAATACATTGTTTATTTAATTTCTAAAGCATTTTACTATAATGGAACATTACTTGATATTATTATGACTAGAATTTTAAGGAAAATGATCGTGTTCTATGTATTTATAATATATAGAGCCACATTGGTGACAGTTCTTAGTCATTCTTAGTAATATATTTGTCTTTTCTTTTTCTCTGATTATCATTGCCAAGCCACCCAGTACAAGTAATATGTAAATGTATTAATAAAATAAAAGTAGAAATACTACTTTATGTCATTAATACTAAAGATCTAGTAAGATTTTAATATTCTCCAGTCAGTGGAATATCCTGAATAACCCTAATAAAAAAAATTTAATGTCTATTGATTAATACACATTAATTCTAATTTTAGAATTTGACTGCATAACTGTTGTTTATAGTATATTATGATTCTCAAGCATGACTGACTGAAGTGTGTTCATGATGTGGTAATGAGCTTTGCCCCTACTCGTGTAAACTATACAAATGTAAGGCTCTTTGGTGCCACATAATATCTAGTTTTTGTATCAGGAAGCCCTTTTCACAGCATAAGCTAAAGAGCTTTTCATACTTTTCCAATTTCTCAAATAGTTTATTAAGAATTCCCTTCCTTGAAATCCTGGTAGATTCTTGTGTCAAAATGAAAAATGAATTTAGGTCCAGGGATATAGCTCAGCAGCATAAGCACCTGCCTGGCAAGTGCGAGGTTCAGAGTTCTACCCCTGGTACAGAAAATAAATAAATAAATAAATAAATAAATAAATAAATAAATAATCTCTAATCAAATTGTAATTTCTGACAGGAAAAAAGAAGAAAAAATTTTAGAAGTTTCCCTCCCTAGCTTCTTTGCTTTTTCATGTATCAGTCAAACAGAGAAACACAACAAAGACTGTCAGTCATGATGATACTCAAAGTATATAAGTTCTGGGAGTGGTTCACCAAGGAGGTGAGAGAGACAGAGGGAACCCCAGGGAAAAGAAGCTCCCCACTTAGGGGCTGGGCGTGGCAAGCATTTCAGAGAATGGAGACAGTGCGTGCAATAGAGAGGCGGCTATGATCAATTTAGTTACTGGAGGATCTGAGTAATTCTGGGCTTGAAAGAAAAAAAGACTATTATCAAAGACAGTGCTTACTCTCTGCACAGAGCAGAAAAATTGATCAGTTTGGTCATATTGGCCTCCGTTTGGAAACATGCTATGTTTCCCACGTGGCCATGCACATCTCCCAAACTTTATAAATTCTTCAATTCCAAATAGTTAAAATATCTTTAATCTAAATGCCACTCTTCTTTTAGTAGCCCAAGAAGTAAGCAGCACACGTGTGTCAATTCCAAACAACTTCCAAGTCTTTTAATGTGTGTAATGATATTAACCTAATGTGAATGGGAGTGTATTTTTTATATTTAATGCTGCAGTAAAGCCCTGCTGCCTGCAATAGTGTTCCGTCAGATACTTGTTTCCTCTGTGAATAGGAAGAGAAAAGTGAAGGTCCAGTTTTACTCTGTTTAAGGAAAAACATTATAGAAAAACGAGGCCAACTATTAACCACCAAGGAAGTGAATGTTTTGAAAAACATCAGAATCATTGCCAATTATTTAATTATAATTATTATCCACAAGTAGGGATGCGCTGTTCAATGGCATCTCTTTGTTTGTCCATCACTATTTTAGTAACATATACATATAAACTGTTTTTAGTTATGCATGGAAAAATGTAACAGTTGTGAGCTACAAGAATTCACATAAGTTGAGTTTCTGTGCATAAAGTTTGCATTTCTTATTGATCGCAACAGGTAGGTTGCTAAATTTGCCTGTGGATATTCTCATGTTTTGAATAAAGGCATGCATTTCAGGATTCAGCCTACTAAAATATGCATGCATAGATACACAAAAAATTAAATGTATCATTACACTTGTATTTATGTTCAAACACCAAAATAATTTTCCCAATGAGTATAGCTAAGTTTTGATGACAGGGCATTCGTATTGGATACAGAACTAAGAATCTAAGTTTGAATCAGGGTGAGTTCAGTTCCTAGATGCGAGAAAGCCAAAAATGGTGCATTATTGCTGTAGTCTGTGGCAGCCACACATGACGGAGAGGGGCAGTGACCCACAGAGGGAGATCGCCATGCAGTTCGCTGAGGCACTTGGACATGCATAATGGTTTAAATTTCGAGTCCCCTGCAAAAGCTGTGTCCAGAGGCAAGGTGATCAGATCATGCAGGTGTGGAGACTCAGCTGAGAGTTCAAAACTAAACGCACTGTGAGGAGGAGGTCGGTGCCGGTTGGAAAAGCCTGGTCACTGGTAGCGAGCCCTCTCTCACCCTTCCCACTCTGTCATCTGGGTCACCGTGGTTGAGCGACTTTTTGCTCCACAGTGCCCTCCTGCCACCCCATGTCTGCCTTGGAGCTGCCAACCACGAAGCTAAATCTTAATTTATCAAGGAAAGAAAACAATATATGCTGAGGTGGCAAAGAATCAAAGTAAGAGTGAGTTTTCTCAAAAACTGTGGAGAAAAGGCTGGCCGGAAAGCTCAGCAGACTACAGCAGCTGCCCGGGTAGGCTCAGGGACTGGGGTTCAATTCCCAGCACTCTATGCCAGCCACGCAGAGACGGTGATTGGGACTGGGTGTAGTGGCGCACCCCTGTAATCCCAGTGCCTGGGAGCCTGAAAACAGGGAGATCATTATGAGTCTGATCTGTGTAGTGAGACTGTAAAATCTGTACTTAGTACATTAAAAAAAATGTGAAGAGGGGGCTGGCAAGATATCTCAACCACAGGGACCACAGTTCGATCCCCAGCACCATGTGCTGTGCCACCCCAACCCCAGGGCAGGCTGAGCCAGCCATAACATAAATAAGTTTAAAAAGAAAAAAAATAGATCTACTCATTTATTTAAAATAATGCGAAGAAAGACGCTCTTGTTTATGACACCTCCAACTGCCAAAGTTATGGTCACAGTGTATGGCAGGTGCTTAGGTAAATTAGAAAAGGCATTAAATTACAGGAGTCAGTGCTATCCGTAATCTCAGGCATCCCTTGGGAGTCTTAGAACATATCATTCGTGGCTAAGGCAGAGCTTCACTAGATACTGAGAAAACGGTAGCTGAGTTTGTTTTACTAACCAGTCTCCTCAGTATCACTTTCTCTAAACTTTCTTATTCAATATCCAAGAAAAATAACTATCTTTATAATGATCAGAATGTTTACACATCCCTGGACTCAGTGCGGCTTCATTTCTCAAATAGGATTTGATACAGTGCACAGCACATAAAAAGTATTGAGTAAACGTTAGGGGCCCGACAGGATGGCTCAGTGGTCTAAAGCACCTGCAGGAGGCTGCAGGGACCTCGGTTCGATCTCCGGCACCACATGCTCCACCAGCCCTGCCCTCAGGGCAGGCTGAGCCGGCCATAAAAATAAATAAACAAACAAACAAAAGTTCTGAGACAAGAACAAAATAAAATAAGTAAAGTTAAAAAAAAAACGTTAGGTATTCTTTCTTTTAAACAACAGAACTCCCTTTTTCTCTTTCTTTCTGCATGGTACTGTTTCATCTTAAAGATGGAAATAGTTCTTATCTTCTCCCTTATGATTGCCAAACGCAGAGAATGTAAATATATGAGATCGCTGGGAAGAGCTGGCAGTCTTTTCATATTTACTTGGCCTGTGAGATGCAAATTCAATTTGAGTATATCTCACGAAGAAGAAAATGATTTGTTATCTGAGTGCGGCTGTACCAGTGGATCAGACCTACTTAGTGTCTCTGTTACAGCTGGGTGTATTGCTGGTGCGTTCCTTAATGGACTTTGCTTGAGATCTTATTTTTGTCTGTTCATTTACTTTGCATTTATGTTGTGACTGTAGAGCTTAAAATATTCCTAGGATCATACTGCGAACTTTGGATCTGTATACTCCTGAGCACCAAACCCAAGAATTGATGGAGGAGATTAAAGTTAGGACACAGATAGGCTGGAAAAGACAAAAAAGAAAGAGAGCAGGAACACAATCTACAATTAAGAGATTAAAAACTGCAAAAGGAACAATGAACAGATTCATTAAAATACTTTAGTAAGTATTTTAATAAATGTATGCATCAAACTACTTAAAAATAATTAGCTCTGTGCTGGTCTTATAAGAAGAGGAAATGGATTTATAGCATGGCATAAGGCAATAATCTGGTTCCCTGTAATTTGGCTTATTAAAATATTTTGTTAAATAAAATTATACAGTAGGTAAGAGTTAAGATTTGAATAGAGTTGTACTTCCCTGCAAAGTCCCCAAATACAATCATAATCACATAATACCATTTTATAAGATAGGATGGCTTTGTCACCTGGAAATCTTGGGGAAAACGGAATAAACACATCACTCATAGGGCTTATCTTTGCAAGATACATGAACATGGAGGATTTTGTTTGTGTCAATTATAGTGAAAAATATAGATATTACAGCCTGGCGTGGTGGCTCACGCCTGTAATCCCAGCACTTGGGAGGCTGAGGCAGGAGGATTGGTGCGAGTTCGAGACCAGCCTGGGCTACAAAAGTGAGCGCAGGACCAGCCTCAACTGCATAGCGAGACCCTGTCTCAAAAAGACAAGAAAAACAAAATATATAGATATTACAGCATGCCACATCTATTTAAACCCTCCACTAACCAGTGTAGCTGCCTACTTTGAAGGCCTTATTGCCAGTATCTAATGTATTTTATGGGCAAACCCTCCAGAAAAGAGGAAGTCACTCAATACTCCGTTAAAGGACATTGTTCCTTACTTACTGGGAAATGAATAACAAATATTATTTAATAATCTAGCCATTGGATAACGTGGCAATCATTCATTCTCTCAATAAATATTTAAGTGTCTACTATGTGCAACATACTAATATCACTAAAGAATAAATTTGAATTTTTTTTTCTTTTTAAAAGTAAACCATTCAAGACTACCAAGAAATCCTCTTTCCTCCAGGGTCACCAGCTCTTAGGAAACCGTGGTAAAGGTAATGCTGCTCTCTATTAATCACTTCTTTATTGTTCTTGTTTTTGTTTCTTTGGTACCAGGGATTGAACTCAGGACCTTGTGCTCACCATGTAGGTGCTTATGCTGCTGAGCTATATCTCCAGCTCTCCATGATTTCTTGTATGTCTCTCCATACAGAATAAACCCTCAGTATTTTTCAATACATAAATTAAATAGATTTTATGTAAGTAGAAGGTCTTGGCATGAGGAAGAACCTCAGAGTCATAGTAGCACTGTATCACTTTATCTTTATAAGACCTCTGCTATAAAACATCTTTGAAACAGAAGATTATTCTCCTCTTGCAGAGTCAGAACATACTTTAGCATATCCAAAATTCTTATAATTTCTGCTGTCAAGAACACTGTAGCATCCCGCACATTATTCACTACAAAACTATTGAAAAAAGAGACCAACATCTTATAACATCTTTTAATTCTTTGGCATATATTTTAATAAACATTGCAACGCTTTGTGCTTAATTCTAAAATAAATACTTCCTGCTTAAAAGTCAAGAGTTTAAAAATAGCATCTGATGGAATTTGAAACTTTACTTGAAATTTGTATGAGAATGAAATATATTATTTGGTGGAAAGTGCAATAAAGGTCATTAGTTCGGCTCCTGTTACTGACTCTGTACTTGACAGAAGATTCTGGGAAGAGAGGAGTGGATCTCACAGTTTAGGGTGGCTTCAGTCATCTTTTGAATTCTCTTGAGGAGCTACTTCTTCATTTCTCTTTTATGTAGAAAAGACTCATTCTTCTCTTTAGGGAAGCAGGCTACTGGTAACTTAGTGTCTCAGTTACTCTTCTCTCCTTGCTGGGACAAGGACCTGACCCTCAAAAGGGAGGAAGGAGATGCTTATTTAGCTCACAGTCAATGTAGGCTTCAGTCAGCTGGCTCCAAGGCAGAGCCGTACATGGCAGAGAGTATCCATTCATAGTGGCAGCAAAGAACAAGAGAGCAAATGGGAGGAGCAGCAGCGACAGTGGCTACAGAGAGGAAGTCTGTCTCCCTTCAGCGGCACTCAGGCTATCTGCCCCAGACTGGTAGTAGCCTTCACTCCCACAATCCCAGCAGCACTCACACCCATAATCCCAGTGGATCATGAGCTAACCTCAAATTCTGGAAGCCCAGAATGATTACATGAGGCTTTGGGGGGACAACTACACAAACTATGACACTTAGGATGGGCAAAGTGTTTGTAAAGCAAAGCAGATTTAACACATCTTGGATTACAAAGTCAGGATTGTAAATGTAAAACGTTATGTCATAGTTAGGAAAGGAGAGCAAAGCCTTTGTGGGACAAATTATCAATTATCTACAATTTCTTCAAAGCAGATATTGAATTAGACTTGGCCAAGTATTTTTCCAACCAAATGATTGTCAAGATGCATCTGCTGTATTCAAAGATGGTGATTCTAACTAGCCAAATTCCTTTTCTCTTTCTACTTGGTTCACACATTTTCCCTTTTTATTTGTTGAAAAGTGTGTTGAGTTCCTATATGTCCTTATAAAAAAAAAAATCATGGCTTTTAAAAATAAATCTCTTTCTAAATGGAAGGGAGGTCTAGATAAAGACTGACATGAGTTATAACCCAAGATGTCTGAGGCTATGCTTAGATTTCTAGGATTTATTTGTAAAACATGTAATATAAGATACTTTTATTATTTTTTTTTCCCTTTGACTTTAAGGAAAAGATGGATTAGGTTTATTCCCTAAATTTTGTAGAGGAAAAAAAAAATGGCGTTCTTGTGGAAATGACAAAACTTGACTTTTACCAATCAAGTGTTAGGAACAAAACTAAGTTTAAGATCCTAATATTTCTTTCTTTCTTTTTTTTTTTTTTTTTTTTTTTTTTTTTTTTTTTTTTTTTTTTTTTTTTTTTTTTTTTTTTTTTTTTTTTTTTTTTTTTTTTTTTTTTTTTTTTGTCTTTTTGAGACAGGGTCTCACTATGCAGTTCAGGCTGGCCTTGAGCTCGCTTTTGTAGCCTGGATCCTAATATTTCTTTTGTCTTCTGATTGGTGCATTTTGCTCTGATATGAGCACTGCAGGTCCCAACTTACTTTACTCCCCATTTCCTACCCTCCACCTCTTATTGCGTCTACATTTACAGTTGCTGTAAGCATACTTACGTCACAGAACGAAGAGCCTGTTTCTTTAATCTAAATAAATGTTTTTGTTACTTTTCTCTCATTGCTGAGGCAAAACAACCAATGCCCAAATTTAAGGGAAGAAAAGTTTATTTAGCTCCACAGCTTAAGGAGGTTTCAGTCCCTAATCAGCTGGCTCCAAGACATGGTGGCACGTGGCAGAAGGTAGCAGCCATTGACATGGGAAGATAGCAAAAGCAAGGAGAGGATGGGCACAGTGGTGCACAACTGTAATCCCAGCACCTGGGAGGCTGAGGCAGGAGGATCTGTGTGAGTTCAAGACCAACCTGAGCTAGAAAAATGAGCTCAAGGCAGGCCTGAGTTGCATAATGAGACCCTGTCTCAAAAAGATTTCAAAAATAAGAAAAAAAAAGCAAATAGAGGAGAAAAACCCCTTTCTTTCTCTTTTACTCTATCTAATACACTGGTAATAAGGCAGTGTCAGTCCAATCAGGATACTAATTCAGCAATCCCTCACCCTTCGCCCCAGTACCCTTAATCCTAAATTTTCACTATGAACTGATCACACATTTTAGATTTAGCCCCCTCAAAAAAAAAAAAATCCTAGGACCACCTGAGGATTTGAGGGAACATCTAGACACAAACCATAGTAACTTTTCTTTATAAGGAGTCTCATTACCATGTTCAGACTTTAGTGATCCTCCTGTCTGAGCTTCCCCAGAGCTAGGATTACACACATGTACCACCATGTCTGGTTTTGGGGCTGACACAGCACGCTGGGATTGAGGGACCAGCATGGCGTGTGGTGCCAGAAATCAAACTCAGGTCCATGCCGAAATTACAAAACTATCTGCCTAGCCCAACAATACCAATTTGTAGAAGTATATTTGTTTCTTTTTAGCAGCTTCCCACTTCAAACTTGCATTTTATTTTTTTAGAAGTAACAAAGACCTTCAGAAAAGGAGATTTGTGCTAGTGCCTTATACAGTGGTTGTGTTGATCAGCTTTCAGTTGTTGGACAAAGTGCCTGATATACACAAGTTAAGAAACAAAAGGTTTATTTGGGCTCACAAAGTTAGAATTTTTGTATTTGGCTTCCTGGCTTCAACATAGAAAGATTACGGTACAAAGACCTAGAGAAGGACAGCGGATCATCTTCCGGAATTTTGAAGCATACACCAAGAGAAGAGGCTCAGAGGAAGGGTAGGGATCAAAACTGGTCCCCACAGTATGTCCCATTATCTGCTTCCTCTGTAGGTATCCCCCTTCCTCATAGCCCATTGAGCCATGATCTTGTGGATTAAGCCATCACTGTGGCGTCACCACAATCCAGTCTCCTCCATGCAAGTCTCCTAATTCAGTTATGTAGACAGTCAAGATGAAGTGACATAGTAATCCCTTGACTGTGTTCCAAGCCTTGCAGTGGAAACCTGAAATAGGGCACTGTATGTGTGGTATGCTTTTTCTGTACCTACCTACCTGTTGTGAAGTTTAATTCCTAAGTCAGACACAATAGGAGACGAAGAGTAACAGCGAACAAAGCTATAAAACAATATAAAAAGAATACAAGTACCATTATCACTTTGAAGTTTTTGTTAACGTCTTAATTACTCTTCTCTCGTTGCTAGGACAGACACTTGACACTCAGAATTAGGGAAGGAAAGGCTTATTTAGCTCACACTTACTGGAAGTTTCAGTCCATATTCAGCTGGCTCCAAGACAGAGTGACACATGGAAGAGGGCAGAAGTTCAAGGTGGACTAGCACGTGGCAGAGGGCAATCTTCCATGGCGGCTGGTAAGAGCAAGAGTGCTAGAGAGAGAGCTAACCGCATCCTGAGCAGCTAACTTCTCTTCCTACCTTACACTGAAATGTCAATCACCTGCCCCAGGGGAGGGGCAGCACCCATTTCCACAATCATCAACTACGAATTGCAGAAGCTGCCCCATGACTGCATGAGGCTCTGGGGGGACACCTATACACAAACCATAACAGTTAGTAAGTAAATTCAGTTTCTTTCACACAATTACTCAATACTCTGTGTCTTAGCTACTTTTCTCTCATTGCTAGGACAAATACCGGACATCCAAAACAAAGGAAGGAAAGGTTTATTTAGCTCACAGTTACTGGAGGTTTTAGTCCATACTCAGCTGGATCCAAGGCAGAGAGGCACAGGGCAGAGAGCAGTAGTTCATGGCTGTAGAATAACAACAATGGTGACAGAGGCAACGGAACAATAAGGGGAGCAGAGAGCAACAGTGTGAGTCTGTCTCTCTTTATATCACATTCAGGCTCTCTGCCTCAGCCTATCCACCTCAGGCCACACCCATATCCCATCAGTACTAAAACACATAATCCCAGTGGATCATGAGTCAAGTCTCAAACTCTAGAAGTCCCTGCCTCATGACTGCATGCATGAGGCTTTGGGGGACAACTACACATAAATCATAATGCTCTGGCTGTCAGTCTGATAACTGGTACTGCTAGTAAGAATGCTAAGGTAGCATTTACAGCGGGACAAAGGAACTGTATTTGCCCTCCGAGGATTGGAATGGAACACTGTAAGATATCATTACACTGCTAAAAATGCACAATTTCAAATGCTTGTATCATTTCCATTAGCATTTTTGGAATGTAATTGACAGCATATAACTGAAAACTGCAGAAGGTGACATATGCATGGAAAGGAGCAACTGTAATTTCTTCTGCAGGAGAAACATGAAAGAACCAATGAATAACCACTTCTAATCATGCAAACCTTTACCATGAAGACGCACTCCAGGTTAAATCCAGCGCATGCAGAGGCATGAAGATGTAGGATGAAAGTGTTATGGGTCCCTGTTGTCCATGCTGAGCCCTGAAGTGGAGCTTAGCAGCCTCTGTGTCGCTGTGGGTCCTAGTATGCATGTGTGCAACTTCCCTTCCTAACTTTTGCTTAACGTGACCTCCAGCCTCTGATGATGCCATTAAAGGGCTCAATGTCTTTCCCACTGGAATCGCAGAAACTTAACAGATTTAAAGAGGAAAACTTCTCTGTATTTCATCTATATGGATGCAACCTGAGATCATACTTTTAGGTAAAGTAAATCAGACACACACCTTTAACTATCTCAGTGTCTCTCTTATGTGAGAAACTAGAGCTCAAGTAAGTCCAAAATAGATGGCAGATACTGGGGAGTAGGAGGAAAATGTTCAAGTGGGAAAAGGAAAAAGTTGAAGGGAGTAATCAGAAAAGAAAGAAAAGAGAATAGACATGAGAAATAGAAACAAATCTTTGTAAATAAGCAGAAGAAAAGAAATTGAAGGGAGTGCAATAGAGTGGGGGGAAATAGAAATTTCAGTAAGATGATTAAAAGGTGATTTTGAAAAGCCAACAGCCTTTCTATTTAAAAATACTGTGAAGGAAAGAATCATTTTTATCATAGCAGCAAAATATAAAATATCTTGAGAAAAATTGCAACAAACATTTGCAGTGTTTATGGGAAGAAACTTTATAGTCTGTTGTAAAGCATTTAATTTTTTTGAATAAATACAACTATTATTTTCAGGAAGCAAAACTAACCTATAACTGAAATACTGCTCCCTAATTTAATATGCAATGCAATTTAGAAGTCAGTATTTATTTTGTAGTAATAGAGATTAAAGAAGGACCTCTGTGGTGAGCTATATCCCCAGCTGTTTTTTATGCAAAGCATTTTCGTGTGCGAGTGCCTGTGCACGCGCGTGCGTGTGTGTGTGTGTCTGTCTGTCTGTCTGTCTGTCTGTGTCTGTGGATTTCAACAAGGGCTTCATCTGCGGTGGACCCTGTGATCCTCCCACCTGCTACGTCTTCCTAAGCGCTGGAGGTACACGCGTGCACCACCATATCCATGCACCACCACACCAACTTGTATTTTCATCCCAAAGTACTGATCAAGAGACTTCCAAGGTTCCCAAATAAGAAACAGAAGGAAACCATGTCCGCGTTATGTAACTACCGGCAATAGGCAAGGTCAATTAACACTTGGATAATTTCCTCTGCCCTTTTCTCATCGCTGGAAATTCAACAGTTGTCTTCAGGGACATATTCACTCCCCCTGGCAGTGCCCACCAGAGTGCTCTACTTCCTGTGCTTCTGGGGACACACAAGCACCACAGAGGACACAGAAGAGTGTAGTGTCTGAGGCGCCTGGCCGCCTGGTGGTAACAGACATTCATGTTCCCCTGGCTCTTATAACTCAAGGACTTTCATTAAAGCAACCAAATCACCAGCTACTTCTTTAATGAGGAAAAAATAACCATCCCTTCTTGAGCTGAGAATCATGTCTGTCTCTCAGACATTTATAGTCTTCTACTCAGGATTTGTATATTTTTGGGATTGAATGTATGCAGGACATGAGTACATTCTATGTATGTGAGATGCTTGTGTGTTTCTACTGTGGTATGCCTCTGTGTCATGGCTATGCTACTAACTAACTCGCTGATTTCTATTATAATTTCGTCCATTGATTCCAAACAAAGAAAGAAAGAGACAGAGAGAGAGACAGAGACAGAGAGAGACAGAGAGAGAGGAGACAGAGTCTTTAAAGTCATTACTGCAACATTCTTCAACTACAATTATGTCATGTAACAGTATGCTATATCATCTTGTGCTATGTGATACCAATCTGGGACTTGGCTGATGAGTTGAATTATTTCCCTTGTTCAATTAGTTTGAAATTTTCTAATCCAAGATTAGTTAATTAATCTTACAGACTTTCATTCTAATCACAAGGCTACTGTAGGAATCAAGATATCACATAATCACAAGCAGACTTCTAACACAGTTAATTCCTTATCCATAAATGGATCTTCAGCGAGCTCCAGTTTTGCAAGGTTTTTTTTTTTTTTATTTTAAATTTCAGCACTCCCAATTAATATAATGAATAGCATTTTCAATTACTAATTCATTTTGTTTTCGAACAAAGATGTTGCCTCCACTGTTGAATTGATCCCTTACTATTGTCGTTATAAGTAGCTTTTAAAAGAAGTGAAATGCACAATGACTAAGATAAACTAACCCACGAAACATGCTGAGGTCCCTGGCGTGATTGTCTCCTGCGCGTCTGTTCTGCGGAGCAGTACTCATTCACTTCTGTCTGTGTTCTTCTTTTAAAAGTGGTGCGTGTCACCACTCCATGGAAGATCCGATGGATATGGACACCAGCTCCCTGAGGCCCCAGAACTACCTCTTCAGTTGTGAACTAAAGGCTGACAAAGATTATCACTTTAAGGTGGATAACGATGAAAATGAGCACCAGTTGTCTTTAAAAACGGTCAGCTTAGGGGCTGGTGCAAAGGATGAATTGCACATTGTGGAGGAGAGGCTATGAATTATGAAGGCAGCCCAAGTACAGCGATACTGGCAGCTTTGAAAATGTCTGTACAGCCAGCGGTTTCCCTTAGGGACTTTGAAATTACACCACCTGGGTCTCAAGGTTGAAGTGTGGTTCAGGGCCTGTGCATATTAGTGGACAGCACTGACAGCTGTGGAAGAAGATGCAGAGTCGGAAGAGGAAGAGGAAGAAGATGTAAGACTCTTAAGTATATCTGGAAAGTTATCTGCCCCTGGAGGTGGCAGCAAGGTTCCACAGAAAAAAGTAAAACTAGCTGCTGATGAAGATGATGAGGATGATGAATACAAGGATGAAGAGGATGAGGATGAGGATAATTTTGATGATGATGAAACTGAAGAGAAAACTCCAGTGAAGAAATCGATGTGAGATGGTCCAGCTAAAAACGCACAAAAATCAAACCAGAATGGAAAAGACCCAAAGCCATCAACAGCAAGATGAAAAGGGCAGGAATCCCTCAAGAAACAGGAAAAGACTCCTGAAACACCCAAAGGACCTGATTCTTTTTTTTTTTTTTTTTTTTTTTTTTTTTTTTTTTTTTTTTTTTTTTTTTTT
>PVJA010005783.1:0-38013 GCA_004027025.1 Myocastor coypus | reverse complement strand
AGGACCTGATTCTGTAGAAGACATCCAAGCAAAAAATGGAAGCAAGTACAGAAAAAGGTGGAAGCCAAATTCATCAGTTATTTGAAGAACTGCTTCTGGATGACTGGCCAGGAGACTATTCATGATCTCTGGCAGTGGAGGAAGTCTCTAAGAAAACAGTTTAAGCAGTTCGTTAAAGTTTTCCTTCTTCTTTCATTTCTGTAACAGTTGCTATCTGGCTGTCCCTTTTACAATGCAAAGTAAGAACTTTGCCCACCGTGTTTGATAAATGTTGTCCGGGTCCTAGGGCCAAGGGTGTGTTGTCTGAAATGCCTGTTTAGTTTTTAAAGATGCAACTCCATCCTGTACTTAGTTTTAAGGGAATGTTATGATAAGACATAGCAGTAGTGTGGTCAGACATGGTTATGGTAGGGAGACAAACATACATGTGAAATAAACTCAGTATTTTAATAAAGTAAAAAAAATGCTGAAAAATAGTGCAAGGGCTTTGAATATGCACAATGCTATATGCTAATTTGGATATATTTTAATCATCTTCTCATCAAAAGCAACTTTGCTTACTGTACTTTTTGCATGTTATTAATAACAACCTTAAATTTGCATGAATAATTAGTGCATGGATTTCTAATTACCTTGAGTTTCATGTAACTTCTCAAATGTTTCCCTAAATATTAGTCTGTTCTATCAGACTTCCACAAGGTTGAAACTGCTTTAATAAATGTTCCTTTGAATTAGACTAAGTAATAAGTAGGAACATCTTCTCCTGCTGAGTCATTATTTTTATTTTAATGCTTTTGGTACTGGGAACTGAACTCAGGACCTTGTGCTTGCCAGGCAGGCACAGCACTGCTGAGCTACTTTCCCAACAGGTCATTATTTTTAGGGCTTTCATGAATCACATGCCCCTGCTGCTCTGGTGAAGTCAAAGTGTTAGAGCTGAATGAACGAACATAGTCCAGGTTCTTGGACATGACAAAGAACTGCCAGGCATGAACTTTGTAGTAAATAGTAAGTAGTTACACAAGTTAAAGGTGACTGGGTGGTAGCAGAACTAGGCATAGGAAAGGGGAGCTAACAGAGAGCTTCCATACAACCCGGGCTTCTAATCTTAAAGGGTCTGACACTCCTAATTCCAGGTGCCTCTCACTGTGGTGGGATACCCCTAACTCTGGGCGCCTACCATTTCACCTTTCACTGCTGTTGGAGCCAGGGCTCTGCCACTCCGGTCAACAGGACCTTTGAAACTTGAATAAGGAGCATCAGTAGGGTCGCACCAGGCCCACAGGTGAGCAACGGGAAAGAGTCGCTCCCTCACCTCCTCTGTTTCTTCTGTATCGAAAGTACATTTCATGCCAAATGTGCTCTGGACACTTGACAAACTACCTATCAAGTTCTAATTTCTGTGGAGGATTCTTTTCCCTTTAGTAAGTTCTTCTTTTGAGGCTATATGAGTGAGCACCTTGCTTGGGTCATTACATATTTTACTATTATAACCTTGGCAGTAGACCTCTGACTCCACAGCATTTTTCCATTTTATTGATGAAGAACCTGAGGCTCGGATCAGTGTATCTGCTCCCCAGAGATCTCCTAGATGATGCCCAGAAGAGGTAGAATGTGAATGTTAGTTTATGTTTGTTCCCCTAAATAACAAGACTCGAAATCTCAAGTAGATCCCATTTCTATAAGCCTGTGGTACAAGCCTTGTTTTCTGGTCTTGTTTTGAGGATGGATTAGTACTTCGGGCTCATGTAGATCCATACCTCTGCTAGATACAGACCAAATCTACCTTGACAGTCTCACCCATCTCACACCAAACCTAATGTGGTTTATGAAGAACAAAATAAAATAAAGAAAAGAAAATGTCCCTTTGTGCCCATGTTGTGACAGTCCTCCGAGTCGCACTCTGCAGGCCCCATTCCCTTGACGGTTTCCAGCGCCTGTTCTGGACAAGGGGCTGAAGTTTCTTCAAGGTTGCTACCACTCACGATTTTAGGTCATACCAAGATGCACACTTCTGCAAGTTCACAGCCGCCTTCTGGCCAGTACCGCTGTCATACTGCATATTACCAGTCTATCCATATAGCAAAAATACTGTTGTGGGATTCATCACTGGGCAAATCCTCCACCGTCTGCAATTTTACAGAGCCATTTAATTAGCAATTTTACAACCTCCTCTCCTCTCATTAAATTAATTAATAATTAAGTTCAAATATAGGCATCTTTAATGTCATAATTATATTTCAGTTTTATGGTCACTGGAGTTTAGCTCATTAGGGGAGGCACTCATAAACCACATCCCTGTTTAGTGGCTGAAGCACATGGATGTCACCAGACTGATCCTAGTTGATATTTTAATTTCTCTTGCACTACTGTGGTGCAGAGAGGAAATCCAGCCTGGGTCCTCTGTGAACGTGAGACAACAATCGCAGTAGTGATATCAACAAATTCAGTGCAACCCATGTGTGTGGGACTCACAGAGTCTTACTGATATTTAGGAAGTCTGCCTGGACTACTCTTGAGGCATTAGTCTTCAGTTTGCCTTCTGATTGGCTCAAGCCCTCCCACGTCTACATTTGGCATTAGGTACAAAGCAACCATGTCAGGGAACGGTGACGGATGTCTTCTCATTGACTTTATGATTTACTAAGGCACTAATGGCATCTCACACAATATGGTAGGCTGCCCATTACTTTGGATGGAGTGGATTTATTTCAGTCATTATCACTGATTAAACCAGCTTAGTTGAAGAGCCAAAACAAAACTTGCCTTTGAAATTGTTCTTATTTAATTTTGTTCAGCTTCACATAACCCAGGACAGTGCTAATTATTCCTTGATGGAGCTCATATTTCTAATGTAATTCATATGTAAATTCTAATTTAATTCATATGGGAACGTTTGTGTTCCTTGTCTCCTTTAAGGCAAGAATACAAACACAGAATTAGAAGTGTTTGGAAATTAAAGCTTTATGTTGCCTTTTTAACCTGGCTTTGATTTGCTATGCTTTGTTGTTCCTGTAGCAGGGCAAAACCACTTGTTAAGCATAAGACCGAGGCTGTACTCTAGGTGATAAAAACTACCTTAACACTTCAAAGAATTTTGAGGTATTTTGAAGGTGTAAATTGTGTTCCATATGCTAACAAAAGCTTTGCCATTTAAATCTTTGCTCAGCTTTACTCTAAAAATGCTAAGAATTTTAAGAATTCTAAAATTGCAATTTTAGTAAACTATATGCTGGAAAAATGTCATAATTCTTTGGTTATATTGTTTATGATGGGCTGTCATGAAGATGAAACCAAGAAAGGGTCATTCTCAAATTGGTGATCCTTTTTGTAAAAAAATGCTGGTGGCTTTTTATGAATATGACCAGTATCTCACTCTTCTGTCATTGCTGGGACAAATACCCAACACCCCAAAATGAAGGAAGGAAAGGCTTATTTA
Organism: Myocastor coypus; assembly: GCA_004027025.1. Lineage (NCBI taxonomy): Eukaryota > Metazoa > Chordata > Mammalia > Rodentia > Myocastoridae > Myocastor > Myocastor coypus. The sequence goes on along the minus strand of PVJA010005783.1, from coordinate 34,574 downwards.
GCTCACAGGTACTGGAGGCTTGGCAGGCTACAAGGCAGAGCAGCTCATGGCAGAGGGCAGTATTTCTTGGAGGTGACAAAGAGCAGAGAGCAGAAGGGAGTGGCAGCAGACCTCTCCTATCTCCCCTCCTTACATTGTAATGCAGAGTTTCTGCCCCAGAGCACCTCCCACCTGTAAGCCCAGCCTTGAGTCAAGAATCAGTCACAAACTATAGAAGCCGCCCCATGACTACATGAAGCTTTGGGGGGACACCTAGACACTGAGTGAGAGAGCAAAGGTAGGAAAGGATGGAAACAGCAGCACAATGGACCTAACAACCATGGTATTGTAAGTCAAACCTTTGAAGATACATGCTCTAAGCCATATCATACTCTCTAAACCATTAAAAAAAAAAAATGAGCTGAGAGTGGCGGATATCTATCTGCAATCCTCACCCTCGGGAGGCTAAAGTGGGAAAATGGTACCCTTGAGGTCAATGAGATTATATAGCAAAATTCTATCTCAATAAAAATTAAATTAGATTTTAAAATGCGGTTGATTGAACTCAGCATGTAATTCCAAAACACCAGATGGCTGCATGACCAAGAATAGGTGGTAAAGAGGGCCAGCCAGATTAGAGCACCTGTAAGCAGGCACAGGGACCTGGAGTTCTGTCCCTGGACCTACCATGTCACCCTCCACCCCCACGCCCCCCAGGCTGGCTGAGACGGCAATTGAGACTGGATGCGGTGGCACATGCCTGTAATCCCAGCTCTTGGGAGGCTGTAAGCAGATGGATCACTATGAGCCTGATCTAGTAGTGAGACCCTGAACACCCTGGAGACCCTTCCCTAAAATACAAAAAAAGAAAAGAATAGTAATAAAACTATCGTGTTCTGTGCAGTCTGATGTCACTGCTGGATAGGAGAAGAACTTAGGCCAAACGAAGGCAAAGGAAGCTACATTGTCAGGGCCTGAGTAAAAAACTGAAAGTAAGAAAGGATGGAAATGGCAGTGCAATGGACAGGTGGCTGAAGAGGAGTGAGCGTTACTTTGTCCTCCAGGGACATTCAGGCTTAGAGTCCCACAAAGGCCCTTTGCACACGGCCCAGCTGGCTTTTGCGCTACTCCTATGCACACCTCCCTGGACTCTCTTCTCAGCAAGTCTGAAGGATGCTTTTGCACCGCGCCATATTTCTACATTGGGTTTCCGACAGAATTGGTACCAGGTAATGAGCATAACTGAATACAAATAGGAAAGGAAATCTCTGATCAAGGTGAAGTGCCTTCTGTCTTGCTACTCAACACTTCACATCCCACTGCAAGGCACTACACGTGGGCCCAAAGAGCCGTGATGCTTTCACTACAAAAGAATTATAAACTGTTGAAGGCCACTGGGTGAATAATGCCTTGCTACCATGTGGGCATCTGATCATAGTTGCACTGCAGTGAGAAAGGACTCTGAGGCAGACCATCCTCAGACAGACTGACTTTGTAATATCTAGGACATAATTACACTGGCATTAAATATGCACATACACATACACACACATCATGCCAACATTAGAGCTGTCCGAAACTATTTTCAATAATTGATTTGCCGTTTAATTGAACAGCATGACTGACTAACATAGCTCATTACTTTACTCATTAGTTAATTATCGAAGAAAGTAGGACAAGTCAATAAAATGGAAGGCTGTAAATTCCAATACTAATTAGCACCATTTCCTCAGAGACATATTTAAGGGCAGATTGGCTACCTGAATGTCCTAGGACCTTGGAGATGAAGGAGAAGGATAGAGGCACATAAATCTAGATGAAAGCAAAGATGACTAGACAGTAGCCAGACATGCAGATTGTACTCAGCTACTGAAAACTCCACTGTCTTCACGGAAACCCATGTGTGGGTAAGAAATGGCTTGTATGAGAAAGGAAGAGCCTTCATTTAGTACCCTTTGAAATGACTCACAAAGCCAACTTGGATCACTCTTCCTGTTCAAAAAATGTTTCCTCTTGTGTTTTCCTCACTCAGTTTACAGACACTATCATACTGACTTTGACATGTAGATCTCTTATAAGTGAATTCTTCCTTCAAAATAATCCTATTGGAAAAAGAAGTCCTTTTCCATGACAGCAATTAATTCTTTTGACTCCTAAGCAAAATGTAGCCATTTCTGTTTATTTAGTCCACCATTAATACCATATTCAAAAGAGATGTTACTACATATCCATCATCTAATTAGATATAGGACCAAGCCTCCCCCTCCCACATATATACATCTGTGTGCTCACAAACAAACACGTGGTTCTATATAGATTGTTATCTAACTTTAAAGATTTTTGACTTTCTCATTACAAAATCTGGATTGAAAGCTCCCTGTGCATAATACTTTGGGAAAAAAAAATGTCTTCCATCTATTAAGAACTCCACACTAGGTCATCCGTGTAGTGGGAACCTAGTGCCTACATTTCAAGCTGTTAAGAAGCTGCAAAGAAAGCTCTTTCTAGCATATTGTCTACCACAGGGCCTAATACAACTTAGCCTGTCCTAGATAAGATTCCTAGCTGGCTTGCCTCTACCAGCCTACCAGGTGGCCTAGAAACAGAGGTCTGCGAGGCTACAACAGAAGAGCATTCTGAACCAAAGGCCACTGGCCATAGACATATTTTTCTGAATGCTCATAATTTCTGGGCTAGGTGAGCATATGTCTAAAGTATACTGGTGATAGGTTATGGCCCGTGCTAGCTCAGTTGGTGAGGAAGGGCTTGTCCGTGAGCTAGATTCCATGGATGACATCTATGGCAAAGCAGTTCTGGTAAGAGATGGTCAATTAATCTTGCATTAACTTTGATCACTTTGGCTTTCGTTCTCTCTTGTAGGCTTCGCAGCTGTTTTGTGCTATGCTTATACCAGATGTGACAGAGTATATCTTTTTATTCTCATATGGTACTTAGACAATAAAAAAGAACCCTCAGCATTTGTATGGTCCCAAGTGTGCTCAGGGTAGATGCAGCTTTTAAACTTAGGAAAAGAAATACTTAAATTGGCAGTATTTACAAATATATGTTGTTAATTAAAGGAGAATGATGACCGTTTTACTTGTTCAAATTTTCATTGTTCTTAAAGCCCAGAGAATGACCCCTGCTGTGGGCCAGACCTCAAGACAAAAGAGTAAACAAATGCAGCCACAGACTTCCCTATGGATGGGCATCAGTAATTGATATTCTAATTAGGTATCAATCACCTTGAAAGGCCCCAAATGAGTCACTAACCCAACCTCCAACAGCAAGAGACCCTGTCCTGTATTCATGGCTCCTCCTATATGACTTGCTCCCCCATTTGGTCCTGGATTTAATCAATTTTACTTGAGCAATGGTTCTTGTCATCTCATTGGCTGACCTTAGCATTGTCTCACCTCACGCCCACCTAAGCAAGTTCCCAAAGTCTCCACCACCTTAGACCCGCATGGTTTTCCTCTATAAAAGTTCCTGAAAGACACAGCTTTCTGGTGACAACCCACTTGGGCCCCCTTTCTGTCCCTCTCTTGGACAAGAAATTTCTTTCTCCCCAATAAGTATATTTCGCTCATAAAAAAATTCGCAAATTTTCATAATTCTATTCACAGTCCTGCATATTCATAGAATGTTGTCCACATATGGATATGTAAGATTGTCAAGTTCAACTGTCTCGGTTCAGAAAGGGCACTGAAGTTGAGTGGTAAAATGACAATTTCCTTATGCCTAAAATCAGTTAAAGTTGTTTTTTTCAGGAAATGGATGCTTTTAGTCGCTTTTCCATCTTTGAGGAAATATCCTTGATACCTGCACCTTGAAAGAGGAGAGACAGACCTTTGGCTCGTGGTTTTCTAGGTTGCAGACCACGGTTGGCTGTCTTGAAGTAGAAACATTGCAGCAGAAAGGGGTGATGGGTGCAGGCTGCTCAATCACGTTGTCTAGGAAATGTAGACTGGGGAAAGAGCCAGCGAGGGAGGTAACAAGATCCAGACGTCGTCATCCATTGGATCCACTTGATCCCATCCATGAGGTCAATGTCCTCACTATCCAATCAACTCTGCAGGCATCTCTTAACCAAGGCAAGTTGACAATCCAGTTTAATAGCAGATGCAGAACCCTAAGACTTGACCTAAGATGACCTTAAAAACCTAGAAGAGCCAATAGTGTGTAATCAGTGAATAGAACCTGAGGAATGCAAGGAGACCGGTTGGATTTAGATTCAACAGCTGGCCAACAACTGCAGGAGGTATCAAAACCATTCGCAAGTCCCACAGGCGCCTACGTAGTGAGTACAAACGAGTCCACTATCTAGCTTCACTGTAACCACTCCACATCTTTTCTTCCTGTAACCTGGACAACTTAAATTCTCTCACTGCTAGATGAACAAGGAAATAGATATAAGTGTGCTTCCTGCCTCCTTTTGAGTTGGCCTGCAGGGAAAACCCAGACCATAAGATTTGGTTCCTTGTGCATAGTGCAGTTACCTCTTCGTTAGTGCCAGAAATGCAAACTTTAAGAGGCTCACCCACCTTGTGACTAGATGTGTTAGAGTTTGGTTTAGATTTTAGGACTTTTTATATTACGCTCCCATGCATACGTGGTCTTTCTCTAGGAATTATTCTTCATCTCAGTCTTCTTGCTTACTTTCTATGCCTAAATCCTTATCTCTCCACGACCCACTTCCTAGAAGTCTGTCCCACCAGCAAATAGATCATTCACTTCTCTATTGGAGGCCAAGACCCAGTAACTCATAGCAATACTGGATCCGAAAGTGAGAAGAAGCTCTTTCCCTGGGGCACATTGAGATGGCAATTGAGACTGGGCATAGTGTCACATACATATAATCCCAGATCTTGGGCGGCTGTAAACAGGAGGATCACTACAAAGCCTGATCTAATAGTGACACTCTGAACACCCTGTAGGCCCTTCCCCAGACCCCCCTCAAAAAAAGTGAGAAGAAAAGTCTTCATCTATTAATTAAAATCTACAGGTTCTTAGCACTCGCCACATGGATTTTTCAACAGTTTCCTTCAAGGTGAATATCAAAGGCCATCAATGAAGCTTCCTAGATTATGCAAGGAGAGCCAGTGACTGAGAATAACTAAAGAAAATCTCTTAAGATGTATCTTTATTAAAAAAAAAAAAAAAAAAAAAAAAAAAAAAAAAAAAAAACCATATGTGCTACTCCTTGAGCTACCTCTACATTGTGTTTTCTTCTTTATATTCCATTCTGGTCCCCATGATTTCTAGTGTCCTTAGCAGGTCAAATTTCCCATGGTCAAAAATATGCTCGTGTACTTTCGCTTCATGGAGTAAGTGTTCACCCCAGGTCCTCTACATAAAGTTCAGGCTGCTAATGAAGCCCGCACGCCCGCCGCGGGTAAGCTGCCTCCGCCCCTCTGTCCCGCCTCTGCGTTCCTGCGACTAACTTCCTGTTCCAGCCCCGACCCCAACGGCTGCTAGAGAAGCCTGCACGCCGGCTGGGTCAAGATCCTTGGCCTGGGCCCGGCGGGATGGCTCAGTGGTCTAAAGCCCCTGCTTGGGGAAGCTTGGGCGGCTTCAGGGACTGAGGTTCGATCCCCGGCACCACATCCTGCGCCATCCCTGACCTTGGGGTGGGCTGAGCCAGCCATAATAATGAGTGAATAAACAAACAAAGGTTCTGAAACAAGAATAAAAATAATAAATTTTAAAAAAAATTTTTAAAAAGATCCTTGGCCTGCCTTCCCCTTCCCTGCTTCCCCCCCCCCCTTTTTTTTGAACCCCTCCAGCCCAAGCTTCAGTACCAAACCCATCAAACATCTCGTCTGGCAACTGATCTGGTCGACGAGCCTACCAGGACTACTCAATCCTAAAGCTCCACCTCCACCTACAGACCACACCCGCAGGGCCTCACAGCAGCTAGCAGCCCGAGCTCCAACACACAGTCAGGAGCCTCTGCAGAGGAACCAGCTTGAAGTCTCCAAACCAAAGGCCCATAGACACAGCGTAACGCCACCAAAGTGCAGAGGTCGCTTCCATACAAAATGATAACAAAGAGTAGGAGACAATCTCAGGGCCCGTGCCCACCTACATAAAGTTCACTTCCCTTCCAGCTTCAAATCTCTTCCAGTTAGATGTGACACATCTGGAACAGCAGCTCACAAGGAAGTCGTTATGGTTCTCTGGGGCTCAAGGGTTAATCATCTCTTTGAATATATAAATCATTTTTAGTCACTCAACTCTCTGAGCTCATAAAGCAGTTGATTAATGTTGAAATTCACATTCCAAAGCATTTGGTTAGCCTTGTCCCCCAAGCAGACCTTGAGGTGGCTATAGATATCTTCTTGTTTACCTAAATGCTTAACACTGAATCTGGTACATAACTAATAGTTGACACGGCAAGTAATAACTGAATGAATGTGATTTTGAGGAGCGGGGGAGATAGCCCAGTAGAATAAGCGCTTGCCCGGCAAGGGCCTGAGTTCAATTCTAAGTTCTGAAAAGAAGGAAAGAAAGAAAGAAAGAAAGAAAGAAAGAAAGAAAGAAAGAAAGAAAGAAAGAAAGAAAGAAAGAAAGAAAGAAAACGATATTGATTGCATAGTTTGAAACTTATGTTTCTTAAAAACACTATTCAGACAATAGGACTCTATAACATAATCATGGCCTTTTGACATAAGCACAGAAAAATATTTAAGATATTTTCTTAATATTTAGAAATAGAACTAATTATATATACTTGAAAACATTTTGTTTACAATTCTCTATGATTTATTATTTTAAAAATTAAAGAAACAACACTTGTAATAAACAGACTTAAATGCAAAAGAAAATCATGCTTTATATTTCTTTGATATATTATAGTTACTTTTGGCATTATTCTCAACCCACAAGGTATGATTTATTTTTTCAAAAATGTTTTTTAACTATAATATTAATCCAAGCTCCTCTAAAGATTATGCAGGGAGTTTTTATCAGCATTTTTTAGAATCAAGCCTCAGGTGCTAATAAATGAAGGTTGAAATTTAAGGAGAAAATATGGTGGGACAGTTTAATGAAAGGCTCCTGGTTAAAATAGAAAAAAAAAATGTTTTTAATGATTCGAGCAAAAGAGCTTTAAAATACTTATCCATTGTTGTAAGAAATGTTGAAAACTATGCACATCCCAGAATAAAATGATTAAATGGTTTATACCAAATAAAACCGACCCTACGGATGCTAACGAGTGAGTTGCCACTACTAAGTACTGCTTTTAGGATATGAGTAAAAGCAACCACAGGAAATCTTGGCGTTTGAAGAAGCACCACTAACTGAAGAGGCACGATGCCCCACAATAAAATTCCTGATGAATAAAAATTGCTCTGCCAAATCTGCTAGGTTTCCTAGAAGAAAAGGAAAACGGTGACAAAGTATTCCTCGAACAGTGCTTAATACAGGATGGCTTTATTCATGACTTTTTGGCTTTATGGTGGTGCTAGCTATGCACACTAAAAGGAAACTATGCTTCAGATTTTGGATTTGGACATTTTTTCCAGATGAGTTACATGGAGCCCAGACCTCCTTCTGAATGCTGAGAAGCAGCAACAGCCAAAGCCCACAACCACAGGGGCAGTGAGCGAAGCTCTGTGGTACGCCCTGTACTGGGTTAGGCTGTTGCATAGATTGGGGACATCAAATGCACTTTCAATCATGATACTTTCAATTTGCAATGGGCTTATTGGGAGGTAGCCCCATCCTAAATCAAGGAATATCTATGTGTTGCATATGGAAGAACTTACGTGGAAGAATTTAGGGATGACACAGTGCATAAGAAGCTTGAAACACAACAGATTACTATAATTATATAAATGTAGGCTAAAATACAAAGTTTAAGCTCAATATTGTTTTCCTTTAAAATTTTTCCTGAAGTCCATAATTTAAGTATGTTTAAGTGAAAAACAGATTAGTCAACACATATCATGCAACAATTTCCATTGTAGTCAACAAATGCAAGCATTTAGCATTTAAAGTGTGGATTTAATAAGACAACTGCATTATTACAAATAATGATTTTTATAGGATGACATTTAAATACATATAGTAAAGAAAGTCCATTCTGAACACAGCTATTTGTATAAATTTAGACATTAATTTTAACCTTCTTAAGAAAAAAAAAGTTTTATTTTCTTACCTGCTTTCATTGAAAGTCCTAATTCTTATTATTTTAACTTATTTTATGAAATATATGACAACCTACTTCAGAGCATAATTGCATCTGAAGTTTATTTGCAGAGCTTTATAAGCAATAAAAAAATCTTATTACGTCTTAACTTGTTATTTTCTGTACTTCTTAAATTCTTTGTCATCTGAAATAAGTTCTCTTCATTCATTCTTGAGAAAAATCAAACAAGTGTAGGTTGAAAGAGCTGCATAAGATAGATCTGCAAAGAAAGTAGAAATTAGCTTTGTTCTGTCCCTTAAATGTCATAACTCACATTTTCAAAGCAAGAGTAAAGGGATAGGCCTAAAAACATTTCACTCTGTTTTTTTCCATTATGGGGGAAAAAAAAAAAAAAAGTAGCAGAGTTTCTTATTTTACATATCTGAAGTGTATAATTCAGTGACATTAATTCCTTCTGCACTGTCATGAATTTTTCATTTTCTTTAATTTGAGCAGGTAAATTTTAATTGTGTTTGTATGGGGAAATGAAAATATGGAAATGAAAATAGAATCCGGTGCTGTTCTCAAGCCAATAAGAAGCTTAGAAGGTCATAGATTTACAGTTTGTTTAACTAACCTGAGGAATGGTGAGGAACAGAGGTCCTACACTGCTGCTAATATTTGCAGAAGGGGACCTAAATCTTAATGACCAAGTGTGGAACCAGAGTCACAGGGAGAGCATGAGGACTGTGGGAATAAATGAGCACGACTCTGCTGGCAACAGCACTTTCTTTTTTTTTTTTTTTTTTTCCTTTTTTGTGCTATGGCTGACTCAGCCTGCACTGTGGGTGAGGCTGGCACAGCATGTGGTGCTGAGGATCGAACCACAATGCCTGAAGTTGCCTAAGCAGGCACTTTAGACCATTGAACCATCTTGCCAGACCCACAATAGCTCTTTAAATGTGATCAAATTCGCCAAAATCTGAACTAGCCTGCCTTCCTCTTCTGTGCAACTAGGGTGCTTATTCCTCTGATTACCTTGCGTCAAACCAGATAAGAGATACCCAAACCCTGTGGAATTCTAAGGGTGCTATGCAAATGTAGGTCCTACTATTGCTATACTCTTGTGTGCTCATGACTCAGCACTGCAGGAGTTGCTCATAATCTTGAAGGCGCGTCATCAGAGACACAGACATATCTGTTAGTGCGCTGCAGTATTTGTGTTTGTGTGCGTAATGACCTGTAGACCTCGGTGCATTAATAGGTGCATTTATTTTATTTCCCAATCAAATTATGCTTTTGTCTTCTTGGAAATCCTATTAAATTGTTGACTTTTCTTATCCACAGCCTTTTTCACCAGAGTGGGTCTCCATTGTTTCCATCTTAGCTGATGTAAAAGATGCAGGCTGCAACTGTTCTGGTCTAGTTCGAGAGGCTCTCTTTGTCACTGGGCCCTCAGGCCTCAGCAGCACTTAAGCAGCTGTAACTGGAGTGAGGCTGGCAGCCCAGGCTTGCTCCCTGTCAGCTTTAGTATCCTTCAGGACATCCCCGATAAATGTGCAGTACAAATTTAATGGTCGACCCATGAGAAAGAAACCACACATCTCTCAAGTGTTGGAAGAAACTTCCTTTATCCATGTTCTGAAAAATACATGGTTTGTAGATTTCGGTATTGATAAAATAGAAATTGGTGGAATAGGCCAAGAGACAGCTCAGCAGCATTAGTGTCTGCCTGCCAAGCACAGGGTCCTGAGTTGGAGCCCCTATACAAAAAAAAAAAGCAAAGAAAAGAGAGAGAGAGAGAGAGAGAGAGAGAGAGAGAGAGAGAGAGAGAGAATTGGTGGAACAGGAGCATATTGGGAAACAAAGGTAATGCACCACCCCACAGGCCTTAGATAATGTACAAACACTTAAGAAAAAAGAAAGAAAAAGGCATATCCAGGAAGGCTGGAGCAAAGACGAAGCATGGAGACATGGTCTCTACAATTCTCTCCTTGAGTTGGAAGGAGTCACGCTCTTCCAGTAGAAAGTGTGTGATCTGAGGGAAAAGAATCACTGGATCACTTGGAAGTCCTGAGCCATCCGCAGACGCCATCATCACTTGCTATCCACGTGAAGCCAGGAGAAGGCACAATGTTCTTAAGCCTCAGCTTCCTCATCTGTAAAATAAGAATAAGGATAATTTTTGAAGTCACAGAGTTCTTGAGAAGATGAAGGCAGATACTATCACACTTGGTAATCTGAAGGCACACTGCAGTATTTGGCGAAGTTACTGAGGTGCAAAGTAATGTGCTACTACCCTGAGAGACAACCATACACTGAGTGAAAGGAAAATGTCATTTCCCTAAAGACACTAATACTAAAGCCGGGCTTCTGCTGAGCTACTGAAAGCTGTACCTATGTTCTCTGCCAGGATTCGAACTCAGGACCTTGTGCTTGCCAGGCATGCATTTACTCCACTGCACTATCTCCTCAGCTTCTTATGTTCAGTTTTACTCTGTGAACTGGAATGAACAAAATAGAGAATTTAAAGCTGTTTCTATGTTTGTTTCATAGCACTGAAGATGAGACCTAAGACCTCTAACTTCTTTGTATTTTTTCATTTTGGCAGAATCTTGCTAAGCTACCCAGGTGGGACTTGAACTTGCAATTCTCCTATTTCAGCGTCTGGGTAACTGCAGTATCAGGGATGTGTCACCATACCTTGCTACAGTTTTAGACATTTAAAGACTTCCCAAATGTACAATATGAAATAATATTCATGTGAAATTAATTTTCATGGTTAAACAAATTTAGTAAATGTAACACATTACCTCCTTAGAGGAAATTTATGACACATATTAGAATATCAAAGTCTGCATGAAATTCAAGGAAACCTGTTTGACATTTTAGAATTTTTCCTCAGCTTAAATTATATATGCTCAAGTCTCTGGTAATAGGGTGAGAATGTGCAATTTTAAGCAAGAAGTAGCCAAGTGGAATACATTTCCATTCCAATCCAGACTTTTGACTTGTTAGCTCTGTGCTTACCAAGTTGCTAAAGTGTTGACTCTGCTTCCTTGTATGGAAACTAGGTAGCAACAGTAACTCCAAAGGCTATCTATTAATAAGGTAATAAATACAGGTAATATATAACTAGCAAAACCACTTAATATATGTAAAATATTACTCCACATATCCAATAAGCTATTGAGTGATCTATTAAGTGTGAATGAGGATCTTTCTTAAAATCATTAAAATCATAATCACAGTGATTATGAAATGAAATACCGAGGATGAATGGAAAGATCGTAGGGAACAAACCTGATATCAAGGGTAGCCAGCTGAAACAAGGTATCAGGAATCAGGTGACCTGGTCAAAACTCACCGTTTCTGTTTGCTGGCTGTTATTCAAGCAATAGACTTACATCATCTTGTTCTGTGGATGGAATTGTGTAAAAAACAGTCAAAGCGTTCTTTACATTTAATAAATCTTGACATTGGATATTTTTTCTGAGACACATGGCCTATGCAGAGCACTAGACAGAGTGACAAGAGAGAAAATGCGTGCAAAAGGGACAAATAAAGATGAACCAGTAAGCAGTAATTACTCTAGATTCGTATTAGCACACATGGCACTGGCAGGGGATGTAGCTTATAGGAATTACACTGAAGAGAAGGTGATCAGAAACATTTCTAGGGACATGACATTGTTTAACTTTAATATCTGAAGATAAACATGGCCTTCCTGAACATATAAGGCTGTGTGAAGGATATTCAAAGAAGAGGCAAGTTCTTTAATATTACAGAAAATTATATATGGAAGCAAAAGAAACCATATTAAGGAATTGGATATTAATGTGTAGATCAGAAGGGGAATATACATGTCCCTTCCCTTGAAGGACAATTTGTAGTGATATCAACGAAAATGATCTGTCTGTAAGCTAGCCAATCACTTTATGGTTTTTTGCTTCACACTTCTTGAGTTCAGCATTTTCCTTATTCCATTATATAAATGAGCATACCTATAGCATGTTTCTTTTTTATAGAGTCAATGATCAGTTTTGTTTTGTTTTCATTTCTCAATTCAGGCTTGAGAATTTTTTTTAAAGTACATTTTGCCACCATAGTTAAAAAAAGGAATACAAAGAATAGTACTTTTTATGCCTTTCACCAACATCTGGAGTAAAAGCTATGGTCAATTTGGAGAATATTGGGGTTTCAGAGAGAAAAAAAAATTCAGGATTTAGGAGCATATGTGAAAAACTTCAGAGAACACAGAAAATAAAGCTAAAAAAAAAAGATAATTTCTATGGCCAACACTTGAGTAATCTTGAAAGTCCACCTTGTAAGAATACACGTATATATTTTCCATTTCTACAACAAAATTATATATATATATATATATATATATATATATATATATATATATATATATATAGTGATTCAGCTCATAGTTTTGGAGCTTGAAAAACCAGCATGGTGGCCCCATGAGTTCCCCCTCTCCTGAGGGTCTTCTTAGCTGTATCACATCATGATGTATGCACAATGAGATGATAACACAGGGAGTCAGAGAGACTGAGGAGGGATGGGAACTAAGTAGGGCTCCAGGACAACTATAAGTATATTGATTCTTGTAGGCAAGCCCTCACTAACCCAAATATTTCCCAATAGGCCCCATATCTTAAAGATTCAACTACTTGTCAATATCATCACACTGGGCACCAATTTCCCAACACACAGGCCTCTTGAGAAAGTCATATCCAAACCATGGAAATTACATTTGGGAAGAGACTACATCATTATCTGTAGTCATGTATATATATCTTATTGACCTTTTTCTTGCAATCTAGTTTTCTGAGATTCACTGGAACTTTCTCATGCAGATTCCTTACTTAATGTCCCTGACATCTCTCAGCTTCCCTCACATTGCCACCATTTTCCTTTATTTCCCACTAAACAACAAATTCAAGAATGCAGCCCTGCTTTGAAAGATTAAATAAGGCGTGGTACAGGAAGTTCTACCACCAGACTTTGGGTGTGGCTCAAAAGGGGCGAAATCCTTCAGCATTGATGGGAACAGTGAGCCAGCCATAAGGCAAGGAATCACCTCTGCATGCAGGGAGCACAACACCTGTGCTCATTTAATAATTTGGTGAATTCAGGAAGAAGGTTGACGTGTGCCTTGGTATCCATAAATGTTGTTCTGTTGCCATTTTATGTTCATTTGGGGTCCAGGGACTGCATACAAATAATAAGACATGAGGGTGAGAGGGTCCAGGGACTTGCATACCTCTGTTTTCAAAATGATTTTACAGGAAAGTAGGAGAAAAGGAACTCTTCTTATTTTAAGCTTGAGAAACTGAATATGGCAACTGCTTCAACCCTTCCCAAAGTTATAGAAATAGGCATAAAAGATAAGGAACTCAATCTTCCAAGCTCACACAAAATTTGCAAATCCACAGTACAGTATAGTTTTTTAAAAATCGTTTGCTGGGGCCCAGCAGGATGGCTCAGTGGTTTAAAGCGTCTGCTTAGGAAAGCTTGGATGGCTGCAGGGACCACGGTTCTATCACAGGCACCACATGCTGCACCAGCCCTGCCCTCAGGGCATGCTGAGCTTGCCATAAAAATAAATAAACAAACAAACAAAAGTTCTGAAACAAGAAAAAAAAATTTTTTTAAATCATTTGCTTCTGGCAGTATTGAAATAGTTGAAGGATAATTTTTATAACCATTGCATTAAACATTTAAATTTTAGTATTTTTCCAGCTGTGAAAACATCCTCAACATGGTATTTGTTTGTTTCATTTGTATGCCAAGCCTTATAAAATAATTAGACTTTTGTTTCTTGCTTTTAAGAAAAGATTTTCGTTAGCATTTCTACTCTTATTATACTTTTAAATGCCAAATTTTTGAAAGATGTTTCCCAAATATAATATCTGAGTCTCTAAAAGGCGTTGTTTGTGGCAAGGAAGATTATTAAGAGAAGGGAATCATAATTTTTCCTACACATGTTAAAACTTTCTGTTTCTCTTATAAGTGATGAGTTAGAAACCTTGAAAATGTAGGCATTGTTTTACTCATAATTGTAATGGTTTGCAAATAATGTTTGTGCAAATTTAACACTGGCAGGGAGATAATAAATTAGCAGCTGATTGATGTATTAACGATGTAAAATCAGTGCTTGATAGACATCAATTTTTGTTTGTAAGGATAAGAAAAACACCCTCTTTAGTCTTCTGGTATCATCTTATTATTTTTAAGTTACAACATATACATGCAGGTGAGATAATTTCTGGTGATTTCTATATTGAAAAAGATGATTTTTATATAGAGTACTAAATTTAAAAGACCTCTTCCTATAGTGATGTCATAACTACTTCTGAAGGAAAATTGAACTGACTCTGTGATTACGACTTCGTGCTTGACTCAGTGAAGATCACTGACACTGATATACAAGTGCTATCTCAACTCGTTGCTGCAGTAGTCACAAAAATCCGCATGACACGTTGTCTCCAGGGAAGACTTGGGTATGAGGGGAAGGATAAGATCACTTTAAAAAAAATCAAGATTTATTGAAATAAAACATATATGCAGTGGTGCATAAATGCCCATCATGTGACTCAAGGACTTTTGATAAGATAAACAAATGCACAGCCTTAGATTTTGTTATTTTCCGTAAGTTCTATACCCTTCCTTTTTTTGTGTGTTTAGCTTCATTATCATGGGGCTAGAACCTACACTTTGTGCACCGTTTGATAGTGCAGTGGGCACTGTGCTCTCCAAAAGGGCAAGAAGCATGCTGCAGGAATAGAGATGTCCCCTCCTCCTCTTTGCTTCTGGTTCTTGTTAGTGTGGACTCAGGACTGGGTTCTTTTGTTTGTTTGTTTAATGGCCGGCTCAGCTTACCCTGGGGGGTGGGGCTGGCACAGCATGTGGTGCCAGGGATCAAACTATGGTCCCTGCTTTTGCCTAAGCTTTCCTAAGCAAGTGCTTTAGACCTCTGAACCATCTTGCTAGCCCAGGGCTGGGTTCTTATCTTGGCAATAGGGATCAGCTTCTGTTCTCAGATTGTCCATCTTACAAGAACCTGTCTTGTGTACTCTTAGGCATATCAAGAGCTCTCAGGCTGTGATCTTCCTCCCATGCTTAAGTTTTGGACTCTGGAGTTCCGTCCTCCTCTTCTGAACACCCAAAATCTACTAAGTCAACCTGCCATCTCTCTGAATGAGAAAAGAATCCTCAGAAAAGAAAAATCCATTTTCATAAGATTATTAGGATATTAGAATCAGAAAATTAGAAATAAACTTCATGCATAACCATAGGATCCTATGTAAGTAGTAGCATATTAGTACTGCAATATTAAATAAAATCTGAAACATTAACTAGAAGCTAGTGTAACTACATGTAAAATGTTAATATAAACTGTGAATAGAAAATAAATACACTGTATCTATTCCATTATCAGAATATATAAAATTACATGTTTAAATTGCTGTGGAGTGGTAACTCTCACTTCATTATTTAAATATTAAAATTTAGCTACTAAAATGAATCTAAGACTTGCTTCAATCAAGCTAAACAAATCATTAAGCTAAAAAGTGGCAGAAGAACTACTATTTGGCCACCCAAATTAGGTGTAAATTTTTAAAATTTCCATTCAATTTCTTTATTGTCCTATCTGAAGATTATGAGTACTACAGGACTAAAAAACTATATAGTACCACAAAGGAAGGAAATGGTAAACTGGTATTTCTATAGGTTGCTCACATTTAATGCCTTTCTGATTGCAACAGTGACACTATTTATAGCCCCTAGTTCTATTAGAAATGTGGCTGCTGCAGATTCCACACCAGGTCTCCGTGAACATAGGGAAACATGGCTTATGTTATAGACGTTCACATAAGGGATCTTTCGCATCAGCCATCTGAAAAGAGAACTACACTCAGAGCATACAGCGCCATCCTCCTACTACAGAGGAAAATCCAGGGCATAGATCTAACAGGATGGTCTGAGAGAGTTGAGGCAGGCGAAAGAAGCCCAAAGCCTGAAATCATTATGCATGACTTAAGGTCCTTAACGTAATTTGCTTAATGCAAATTTGTTTGACATTATTTACTAACAAAAACTTAAGGTAATTTAAAAGCAGAATTTCATACCTGACGGATTGCTTGACCCTTAGCTATAAATAAAGAAGACAAGTGTTTGGAAGCGTTCAGATCGAAAGAGTCCATAAGGACTGACAAATGTTTTAATAACACATGAATTTTTATGCCACTGGTGATATAACTGGAAATCAAAAAGTATATTAAATATGAACAACATACAGAAATCTCATAGTTTATCATTTCAGTATTTTTCATTTCTGCATATCCAAACGAACATATGAAATTTGAGATTGAAAACATCTCATTCATTATTCAAACCTTATTTAAAACAACTCTACATGAACCAAGAAAGAGGAATATTCACCTCTTTCCTATACAGTGATAGAGAAAGGATAACTGGAGCCATTTATCTTGTGCGCTGCTTCGCCGGAACAATGGTGTTTGAAGGCAGGCACTGAAGCGAGAAGCCACACAACTTTTAAGGAAAGCTGCCAATGTATGGAGCCACTTGCTATCCATTTTTCACTTTTATTCTTGAAAATGCACTGTTTTTCTGGGCAGCTTCTTAACCTCTGCACTTCAGGATTATCCAGATTTCAATTTTTTTTTTTTTTTTTTTTTTTTTTCAGCCAGAATAGGAAAGGCAAACAAAGGCCTTTGGGTAGTCTAACATATTGAGCAAGTGGAGACGAATGAGAGGTTCTAATTAAAGAAGGTCAGTGTCACAGTTGGGCTTAGGTGCTTCACAGATGAGCTGAAAGAGAGGCTGAAGACCAGGCACAAGGTAATAGGCACCCTGAAATTTTCAAACAATGTGAAGGAAGCTACACAGGATAAAGCAGAGCTGAGAGATCAAAGAACGTAATGGAGAATTACAGAAGAAATGGAAAGCAAAACAAAACCAAATTCCCAAGCTGGACAATGTACAGATAAGAAGAAACACCATTTACAGGTCCCAGTCACCGTCACCAGTCAGGCCACTTGTCCACTGAAATCACTGTCACGTTAATAGCACTCTGCTGGCTTGCTTAGGCATGCTGGGTAGGCAGGCAGAAAGCTGGAGAAATCGAAGTCACTCAAGTCCGAAGCCATGCCTTCTGCCACAGGCAAGAGCCCCTGTGGTCTGTCCAGAGCAGACAATGGTTGACATTTCCAATGGCCTGGAAGCACAAGAGTCTTAAACTGGTGATGGTGTTTTATTCTGATCAAGGAAAATGAGTTATTGGATAGAACATCAATGATGTCATCACAAAAGACTTCAATAATGCACTTTTTCATGAAAAGAAGGAAAATCCTCAGTGATCCAGGAAAATCACTTACTGAAAGTAGATCAAGGCCATCCTCATAGCAAAGTCTATATTTCTTGAATCTTTGGAATTTCCTGCTCTTAAAAGCATTTACACATGGAAAAGGCAGAGTGAGAGAGAGACAGAGAAAGGCAGAGACACACAGAAACACACCGAGAAAGACAGCAACAGAAAGAGAGAGAGGGAGAGACGTCAAAAGAAAACAAAAATTTCTAGAGTTGGTGAGTTTTCAATGAACTGAAACTGTTTTGTGTAGTTGGCAAATTTCTTTGATGTATTACTAACTGGACATTTGCCTGAATTATCAGAAGATTAGAAATTTTCTCCAAAGTAGAATTCTGCTACCCTCACTGGAGACAACTGACTTAATTTTGGAACAACTCATTCGTACCTTTATGATTATGGAAGTAAAGCATGCTAAAAAGTAAGAGTGATTATATCTCGTAGTTAAGATTGATATAGATAAAACTGTCTTTCTAGAGTGCTCTTCAAATTATCACTTTGAAAGGGAGCTGGAAACCACACTTTGGATTTTATGTTATGTGGACTGACATCTTGCACAGCTCATATAAACTTTTAGACAGAAATCAAAATAACAGATATGGAAAAAATAAATGATCTCATGCTTCCACGATTTACAAACTTGGAAGTAGATGAAACTTATATGTAAGACAGGAACTAATGATTTCTTCTGACAACACTACTTTTAAAACATTTCACCTATGGATTTATGATAGTGCAGGGTTTAAAACCTACTTGCCATTCCTACTTTTTAAAAAAAAAAATACAATTTAATTTTGAATTTATATCTTGCCAAAATAGTCTAATTTTTACTATAACTTAGCAGCATATTTCCTTTTTCAGATACTAGGTTGAAAGGGGTAACACTGTAATTTTAAACAATATTTTTTCAGACTGCCAGACATATAGGCTTTTTTTTTAACTTTTATATCATAAATAACACTCAGAAAGATACCACTTTAAATGCAGGATGTGTATCAAGATTTTCACTCTTGAGGTAGCACCTACTTCCCGGTGCACTTCACTTCTTGGCTATTTGAATTCCAGATCAAAATTCAGGTGATACGGTTTTTCCACTTGAGATCCTGCCAAGTGGCGCCCATTTCCTTGTGTTTTTTCAAAGCTCAAGCTGCTCTGAGAACTCTAAGTTGGGTGCAGTTTCCATAAACCAATTAGCTATGGGTGTTTATTTGTTCCCAAGCAGAGCAGACGTGTGGAAGCAGAGGGCAAGAGACCCTCGCAGAGAGAGACGGAGCCAGGGTTAACGGGCAGGCCGATTTGTAGGAATAGAATGCTCCCTTCTCGCCCCTAATGAGCGGAATCGGGCAGCTTTAATTCATGTTTTCTGGGCTTTTTTTGTCTCCTCAACCACAAAAGAGAGTTCAGGACCCTCTTATGGGAGGGTGAGATTAGTCCTATGTGGTCCAAAGGAACAATACTGACATGTTAGTTGATCAGAAAGATGTTTTCACACTGTTTCTTGTAGATGGTCCCTGGAGACAAGTTTCTTTCTCCCGGTCTCTCTCTGTCTGTCTCTCTCTCTTTTTTTAATTACCAAGCATGACATTCATGGTGATTTCTTCTTTCCACCCACTTGACTACAAAAGGGCCAGCTCGTGGGCCCCTCGTTGATCAGGCCTGCGGGAGGAAGTGACAGAAGGTTGGCCTTATTTACCTTAGCGGCTTCCCGTGTAATCTGGTTAATCATGTGGCTAATGGGAAGACACTACGGATCCCCATACACTGCGCCCCACAATGAGCACTCATTCATATTTAATACAATAGAGTGTTTAAGTCATTCCACGCTTTGTGGAGAAGATTGGCTTTCTTTGTGCGCCTTCTCCTGAGGAGCCTTCGCCCCCTCCTCCTTTTTCAGACAGGCATATGTTCCGACTCCCGCCTGCTGCAGCTGGACAAGGAAAGAGCAGGCTTCTTTCTTTCTTTTTTCCCAGCCAATGAATTGATTACCGCGGTCTGCAACAGGGACAGCAATGGTCCCCCCTGGCCTGTGCATGCAGAGATTAGCCTTTTGCCACTCTAATATTTCAGAAGACATCTTCAGAGGAAGCAGGGCTTGTGTTTCTTGAGTCAACCATTGTCAGGCCAACAAGCTGTTGACTATAAAGGCAAAATACATAAATAAAAGCAAGTGAAGTGTTGCCTTCAAAAGGTTTGATACCATTACATCAAAAAAAAAAAAAATCACATCAGAACTCTTCCACTGGGGCCTCAGGTTTGATTTGAAGAAGGAAAAAAAAAAAAAAATGAGTTCTCATTAGTCCTAATGGGATAGAAAATGGGTACACAAGTTCTGTCTCACCCCACTGGATAAACTGACATTTTTGTGACTAATGGAAATTAATAACTCTTAAAGTACAGACTATAAGGTAATTGTAACAACATAATTCTTTCTTTTTTTTTTTTTTTTTTAATTTGGGTTCCAGTTAAAAACAACTGAAATACTCTAGCATCCTCTATCTTCAACCTGTTTCAGAAAGTTCACTATTATCCAGGGTGAAAAATTGGATCAAAGTAATTTGGCATCGCCCCTATTTCTATAGTAGGATAATTCACCTAAATTCTCATAATAAAGATGGGCACATAAACATTAGTGTCTTAGTTCCCAAGTCTTGTACAATCACCAGTATTCATATTCTAAAAGCTTTCCCAAGCTGGGATGTATCTATCTAAAGTCCTCTGGCTACAGGAACTTCTTATATAGCAGAAGTTTTAAGAATAGGGCCATGATTAAGTATGTTTCTGTTTAGAACAACAAACAAACAAAAAGCCTGAGTTAATGAGCTTACATTTGCAGCTGCCATGGTTTAGATTTTAACCAAACAATGTATTCTGCTTAAGTGATGATAGATAGAGGCATAACTGCATACATAAGAATCGGCCTCTCCCATTCATCAGAGATGGTGAGTCCTGCACCCCTGAGCCACCTAATCTCAGGAGACAATGACATTTATTTAAAAAAAAAAAAAACAATAGTGTTTCCCTGGTCTAGGACTAGGTTGGTTTGATAGAGCCTAAAGCAAAGTTAGAGAGCTCCTAGGTCCTGGCCCTTCAGTCTGATTCAGCACTATCATGTCAGAATAGCTCAGAAAGGTGGCAGAAGCCATCCAGGGAGCTGTATGTTGTACCTCAACAATACATGCTGAGCAGTTGCCATGCTGATTCACTTTTACTCGTCACTGTCCTCCAAAGGTGGCTTAAAACATTAGAGAATGCACTTATGTGAGTCGTACAAGGGGGTTTTCATAGCTGCCCTGGCTGAGCCCAGACACCACACACGAAAACTGTATTTTCTCCTACTTACAAAAGTTCTGCTGCCTCTTAGAGTCAGTAAATGATAGCATGCACAAAATCACTGCTTTTTAATATTTAATCTTTATGTCCAAAACCTCATGAAGTGACAAAAGAGAAAACTTGATATTTATTCTACACTTCCTTAGAAGATAACATTCATGTAAATTGTCGGAAGAAAATCGGTTACGAAAAAGCAAATCAGCAAATTTAAAATGATGTATGCTACCACCTGTAATTAAAGATTTCAAAAAGCTTAGAGTCAAGATTTAACAAAGACAAAGATTGTTTTTTCTATGAATGTCAAAAGAGGGAAAAAAAAATGGAACAGAGGAGACAGCTAACAGAAAAAGTCTTAAATCTTTTAAATTAGGTTTGCTCCCAAATAAGGCACCAAAATGAACCAAAACCTTAATTAAAGGTTAGTCTTGCAAGTGTCGCCGGCCCCCCACGGCCTGCTGCCTCCCAGCTGAGAGACTCAGGCCCTTCCCCTCCACTTCATTAGAGCCTCGGTAATCCATTATCCACTTCCTAATCCTCCTCTGCTCTGAGAAGTCCTGGCTATTAGAGTACTTGAAGGGTCCCTGTCATTGTGGTGGAGGTGTGAATTGATCACTAAGATGACAACCAGTGACAAGAGCTGTTTATTCGATTGCTACTTTGCCTCTTAATTACAACTGATGAGGCTGCCTGTTGGAGGTGACAAAAATGAACCGCTTTTGTTCAGGTCATCTACTACATTGCCTTCCCGCTTGGATTTCCTTGGCCCTGCAAATCTTTTTTCCCCTTTATCATGAGTCCCAGACATTTTTTTTCTCAGTATCACAATGCATAGGGACCCAGCATAAAAATATTTATTAAAATGAAGTTCAACAAAGTCTATCTTTAAAAAGAAGTCTATCTTTAACTGTGAAAGGTTTTCCACAGCCTTCCAATGTATGTATTAATTTCAAATTTTCTCAGCCTCAGTTCAGGATGTTTCAGAAAGAGCAGTGATATTCAATGTGTGTTCATAGCTTTCTACTGAAAGAGTGGCATCTGTTAGTGCTTATATCTAAATACTTCTCAGAAAAAATACTAAGAATAGCGGACTATGAAGTAGTGAGACTTTATTATTTAACGCATTCTTAACGTTAGTGTGAGGCGCGGGGGTTATTAAACCATCCCTGACTTTTGGTTCCTACCTGGAAGATTTTGGATTACTGATAGTCTTCCTTTGCAAAATGAAGCCCATCCGAATGAAATTAATCCTTTGTCTTTACTCACTGAATTCATTTTTTCAACTTTTACTGGAACTGTAGTTTGGCCAGCCTCATATCCCTAAAGTACAAAAAGAAATCATTCCTTTAGCTTTCAATAATGTGAAACTAGAGTTGGTAATGGAAGATTAGAATAGTTATCTGATACAAAACAGAGCTCTGGCTTAAAAGTTAAAATTCACTCTCTGGTCGAGTACAGAATGTCTGGATTTGTACTGAGTGAATAGTCACACTCTAATTTTATTTTTAACTTTTTAGTAGTCCATGTTTGCGGTATATGATTACACTCATGTTTGGAAATTGGTACAGGAACCAATGTATCCATTTTTCTTTTCTCCTTTCCTTCATTTCTCTTTTATTTTACCAACATCAGATTAATTTACTTATCTTATAAATTGTTACAAAATCAACAAATGCACATACAGATTAACAGTCAGACTAATGGTCCAAAAACATATAAAATAAATAAGATATTTATATTAAGTTGAAGTGCCCTCCTAGATATATTGTCAATGCTTAATTACAATAACTACTTTTTCTCCCTCCTTTTCCTACTATTTACCTATGTGTGCTTTATTTATATATTGAGTCTTTCACATGGAAGAAATCATGTGAGAGGCTGGTGCACCTGATTTACTTCACTTAACGTTTGGTCATAAGATGTACCCCTTTTGCTATGAAAGACTCAAGTTTCTGTCATTTCCTACTATTCCACTACAGTAGGCTAACTCTCTGTTGTGTATGAATACCACATTATCTTTATCTACTCAACCGCTGACACACACATAGGCTGTCTAATCCTTAACATTTAATATTGGCATACCCATGAAAACAAATACCCATGAAAACGAATACCCCAGAGGACACTTCAACATTTTAGAATAAAGCTATACTACTTAAGAAGAGTAGAGGAGTCTAGATTTTCTTTTTCTTTATACTCAACGCCTATTTTAAGATCAAATAAAAGGAGAAAAAATGCAGGATGATAGCCTAAAAGATGTAGAAAGCTGCCTTCTTGATTAAAGTCCAGGAAGAGGGGCTGGGGAGATAGCTCAGTAAATAAGCATTTGCCTGGCAAGCACAAGGTCCTGAGTTTAATCCCCAGTACCACAAAATTAGTTAATTAATTAATTAATTAAGTCCAGGAAGAAATACAGCCCTGCTGTACTTAAGACCCACAGAGATCCAATAGTAGCAGGTCTTTTGATTGTAAAATAATTGCTTTGCACAAGCCAAAAATGGTGAGCAGAAATTTATATATGCTAATAACTAAAAATTTAGTGGTTATGATAATTTATTGTTAGCTATAAAGATTATCTGTCTTTCTTTCTATCTATCTCTATCTTCTCAATCTCTTGCCCAGATTTCTTTTAAAACTCTGGGCTTGTGGACAGCAGTATAGCTCAGCAAATTAAGCTCTTGCTTAGGAAGTGCAGGGGCCAGGGCTCAATTCCTGGGCCTGCCTGCCGTGCTGGCACTGCTCTCAAGCACGCTGAGCCTACAATGGAGACTGGGCATGGTGCTGCGGGCCTGCAATCCTAGCACTCGGGAGGTACAAGCAGGAGGATCGCTATGAATCAGCAGTGAGACCACGTACAAAAAAAAAAAATTCTGGGTTCAGTGCTGGAAGTATGGCTAAGTGGACTAAGCGCTTGCTTAGGTAAGCACACAGGCCAGGATTCCACCCTTGGCACCACATGTCACACTGGCCCTATGCTCCAGGCTGAGCTGGTGATGGAGCCTGGACATAGCGGTGCACACCTGTAATCCCAACACTAGGGAGACAGAGATCAGGAGGATCAAAGTTCTGGGCTTAAGCAATCCTGCCTCAGACTCCCAAGCAGTTGAAGCTATCAACGCAGCCACCACATCCAGCCTTCAGTAAATTTTCTGTAGTTACAAGTTATTTAAATATGGAAAAGTCATTGGAATCTGCCTAATTTTTCAGAAGAAATCTTTAAATTTTTTCTTTGTTCATTATTATTGTCATTCTTCTTATTATTATTGGATTTATTATCAGTATTTTCAAGTTCCTGGAAAGCAAGCAAACAAACAGAAATCACATAACCTTTTATCATTTATGTCTTTGTTACTTTTTCTCATTGACGAGACTAATGCTCAATGCTCAAAATGAAGGAAGGAAAGGTTTATTCAGCTCACGTCTGGCCTAAGGCTGAGTGGAACAGGACAATAAGCATCCAGTTCCTGGTGGTGGAACAGTAACAGTCTCAACAGAGGCAACTGGCCAACTAGGGCACCAGAGAGCAACAGCATAAATCTGTCTCTCTGTCTCTCTTTATATCGTGCTCAGGCTCTCTGCGTCAGCCCACACCCATAATCCCATTCGTACTTAGATGGATAACTCCATCAGTACTAAGACACATAATCCCAGTGGACCATGAGTCAAGTGTCAAACTCTAGAAGTCCCCTCCCCATGATTGCATGAGGCTTTGGGGGACAACTAGACAAAAACCTTAACAATTTACAATCACCAATTTAGTAGATCCTAAAATCCATGCATAATTGAGTACAATTTATGAATATGTTCTTATAATTCTATAGTTCCATTTAATATAATTTAAATAATAAGTATTTGGACAGCAGAGAGGCACTTCACTGTTGATTCTAGTGTATCTCCTCATTTCCGTCTGGCATGAGCTCTTACTAATCTGTGTGACAACATTTTGAGTTGGGAAACAAGAATACTAGTAGCAACTTATTCATATTGCCAGCTCAAAAATCAGGTCACACAGATAAGACAGTAAATGAGAGTTGCACTTGGGACACACACTGGTCACCCCATTGCTCAAGGGGCCAAGGCAGAAGGCAGGTGAGCTGCAGCCATGTCCCACAGCTCAGGAGACCTTGTCTCCAAAAATAAGCTGACAAAGAGGCATGAAAAGGGTGCCTAAAAGAACCTTAGTGTGCTGAGCTGTGAAAGGCTCAAGTCAACAGCTTCTGACGTTACCAGTTCTGCAGACAACCCACTACAAGTATGGACTATTGGACTATACATACAACTACTTCCTCTTCATTCAATGAGAAGAAAGATTTGTACTAATAGTGTTGAGAAAAGTTATCATGTCTACATCTTGTACTCTGAACAATTACTATGAAGACAACAGTATGCATGGTATTAATCATCGTGGCTGTCCTCCTAACATGTTTTGAAACTGTCACATTGTTATTTCTTATTAAAAAGTAATGAAATTTTTTTTTAAGAAAAGAACCTTTCAGTCAGCTAGTACTGCCTTCAGTAGTGAAAAACTGAGCGGGCCTCCACATCACTATTCATATTGTAGCAGAGACTTGTTACAGAAGGCAGTTCATGAGGAAACAGACCAAAAAAAAAAAAAGCATTTATATCAGGAAGGAAGACTGGCCTGATAAAACCATCTGCACTTATGTAATGTATAATCTATATAAAATATCGTGAGCCATTTAAAAATTTCTAGCGCTAACAGATATGTTCAGTAATGTTGCAGGAAATCACAACAGTATCTCAAAATCCAACTCGTTTTTTATACAGTGGGAATGGATGCTTAAGTTGAGTGTACAGCTCTGCTCACAGCAGCCTCCAAAGAATAAAACACTGAAGATTCAATTTAACTGAAGACATAGAAGACTTTTCTGCCAAAACCAGCAAAGTATGGGTGGGAAAAATTAAAGCAAATCTAAATAAACGTAGAAAGACGTCCGTTTGTGAATTGAAGGACTTGCAATAGCAAGTTAACGCGACAGTGCTCTAAATGACTGTGCACACTCAATGAAGTCCCCACCACCGGTAGCTGGTAGATGGTTATTTTGCAAAATGATTGAAAACATCACTTGCTTTCTTGACCAAAGTCAAGGAAGAAATGTAACCCTGCTAAACTTAATATATTTATTATTTTAATATGATATTAAAATTCATATTGAAATAGAAATGACTCAGTGTAGTCAAAACAATCTTGGAAAGGACTAATAAAATTGGATAAGTTAACACTTCCTAATTTCACAACTTACTACAATAGTAAAATACTCAGTACAGTGAAGTACTGGTGGAAGAAAGTAAACATACATGCATATGTAATAGAATTGGGGGTCTACACTGACAACAGTTCTACAAAGCGCTGTACAAGGTTTCAAGGTAAGTCCTGGGGGGATTTGACTGATCCTGGGAGATACAAAAGTGGCATGTGTTGTTATACAGATCTCGCTTTACTTTTTATTATTTATTTATTTGTTCACTTATTTATTTATTTTTTATTATGGCCTGCTCAGCCTGCCCTGGAGGTGGGGCTGGCGCAGCATGTGGTGCCCAGGATCGAACTACAATCCCTGCAGTTGCCTAAGCTTTCCTAAGTAGGTGCATTAGACCACTGAACCACCTTGCTGGCCCATAGGCCTTGCTTTAACTTGCCCTTAACCACCCAGCAGAAAAATTTACCCATGAGACATAAAAAGCAAAGCCAGGTTAGTATACTGAGCTGTAAAAAGCTTAAATCAATAGCTTCCTACATTGCCAGTTCTGGCAATAAGCCACTGCAATTATGGAATATTGGGCTATGTTATACAATTGCTTTCTCTTAGAATGAGAAATTCTTATGCTAATAGTGATTAGAAAAATTATCATGTCTGTACTCTGTCCTCTAATATGATGACAACAATATGATTTGTATCAATTATTGGGGATGTACTACCAACGCATTTTGAAGCTATATCATTGTTATTTCTTATTAAAAGTAATAAAAAAAAAAAAAAGAATTGAGAGTCCATTTTAAAAAAATAATGGGTAAATAAATACATGTTTGGCCATTCAAAACAAAGAAACAAACAAAGAAGAAAGAAAGAAAGAAAGAAAGAGAAAGGAAGGAAGAGAGAGAGAGAGAGAGAGAGAGAAAGAGAGAAAGGAAAAAAGAAAGAAAGAAAGAAAGAAAGAAAGAAAGAAAGAAAGAAAGAAAGAAAGAAAGAAAAGAATTGCCAGTCCAGAAAGGAGCTTTACATTCATGTGTAATTGGTTTTCAACCTATTTCTAAAACCATTCAAAGTGCATCAATAGGGGCCCAGCGAGATGGCTCAGTGGTCTAGAGCGCCTGCTTGGGAAAGCTTGGGCGGCTTCAGGGACCGCGGTTCGATCCCCAGCACCACATGCTGTGCCAGCCCTGCCCTCTGGGTGGGCTGAGCCGGCCATAAAAATGAGTGAATAAACAAACAAAGATTCTGAAACAAGAAAAATAAATAAATAAAATTAAAAAAAAAAAAAGTGCATCAATAGTCTTTTCAATAAACAG
Organism: Myocastor coypus; assembly: GCA_004027025.1. Classification (NCBI taxonomy): domain Eukaryota; kingdom Metazoa; phylum Chordata; class Mammalia; order Rodentia; family Myocastoridae; genus Myocastor; species Myocastor coypus. The sequence continues at coordinate 7,202 of PVJA010005783.1, read as the reverse complement.
CACTGGGACAACTGAATATTCATATGCAAAGAAATTCATCTCTAAATTTGTTTCAGAAACAAACTAAAGAATTGTGATGCAAAAAATGATAAATTCAAGATTAAACCACACAATTTCCAGATGAAAACGGAAAATTTCATGACGCTGGGCTCAGCAAAATATTAGATATGACATAATGATCTGAGCAATAAAAAAATTTACTTGAACTTTATTAAAATTTAATTTGCTACAAAGTTCAAATTTTAGAAAATTAAAACACAATGTATAACTTTGGAGAGAATATTTGCATATATGTATTTCATGAGAGAATTATAACTAAATCATAGAAAAAATATTTGAACTCGTAAGAGGACAGATAATCCAATGTTTTAAGTGCAAGAAAATATTGATTTATTTACTTATTTATTTATTGTGTTTTACAGAAGGGTCTACAGCGTGTTCCAGGCTCCACAAATAGATTGGACTCAGAGTACTCTGCCTGTTTGCAGCCTCTCAAGAGCTGGGATTAGAGGCACATGCCACATGCCCAGTCTCAACTGCCATCTCAGCGTGCCCCCAGGTGGGGCCAGCAAGAAGAAAATATTTGAATAACCAAAGAAGATGCACAAAACTCAGTCAGTAAACATATGAAAAAAAAATGCTGATTATCAGAAGTTATAAGGACATGTTAAGCAATAAGATAGCATTTCATGTTCAGTGAGACAGCTGTTATAATCAAAAAAGATAGCAACAAATGTGAGAAAAGATGTAGCGAAGTTTGAAACAAATGGTTAGTGACAGAATTGTTTTAGGAAACAACTTACCAGTTTTCAAAACTGTAGTAGTTTTGCCATAAGATGCAGTTCTATTCTTAGCTATTATCCCAAGACCAATGAACAATCTACGCTCGTATCTATAGAAAGCCTTGAAAATAAAAATTCTCTATGTTAGACCTATGTCTCTAATCGCATCTGTGTGCATTTATTTCGGCAAGCAGGTAGATTCAAATCACACATACAGATGTATACGTGAATACTGAGCATCACTATCTATGTACAGGAAGTTAAAAGTGTAAGAAGGGAGCTCATCATTTCAAAGTGCTCTCCAACGGCTTCTTAGGCTAAGTCACAACGGAGAGGCCCCGGACATGATGCCTTTATGATTATGATTATGGTTATGCATTTGGACTTATATGCAGCTCAGACTTGTAGTGATCCTCCTATTTTCAGCTTCCCCAGTGCTGGGATTACAAGCATGCATCACTCTGCCCAGACTCTGGTAGGCTCAGCCCAACCTGGGAGCAAGTCTAGCGTGGCTTGTGTTGCGAGGAATCGAACCACAGTCCCTAAGCTTGCCTAACCTTGGCCAAGCAGGCACGTTAGTCCACTGAGCTATCACACTGGCCCTGGACATGATGTCTTATTCCCCTTCAATCTTTTTTTAAAAAAATTTTTGTATTTATTTATTTTTCTTGTTTCAGAACTTTTGTTTGTTTGTTTGTTTGTTTATTTTTATGGCCCACTCAGCCCGCCCCGAGGGCAGGACCGGCGCAGCATGTGGTGCCAGGGATCGAACCGTGGTCCCTGAAGCCACCCAAGCCTTCCCAAGCAGGAGCTTTAGACCATCCTGCCGGGCCCCTCCCCTTCAATCTTAAGCAGAGCCTTTCCTTTGGTTTTGTTGACTTTACGCATTAACAGCTGTCTTTAGGCTGAGCTAAGCGTTTGTCTTCTTTTCCTCATATGTACTTGCTTCTCCCGTGTTCCCATCAGGGCAGCACACACAGCAAGTCACTAGTTGATGCTCACATTCCAAATTCCACTCCTTCCTTCTTTTCTGATGCCACAGCCTTTGTCCCTGTGTAGATTACAGGTGCAGCAATTTGGGCCATCCACCCATCTGTACAAATAACAGATTTCAGTTGTTACAAGTGTTGCCCCTTAACTTCTGCTGTAGGATCATATAGAACTCGTACATTGCTCCACTTTTGCCTTGTTAAGCTGCTTGCCAAACAGATTACAGATTTCCCTCTGAGGTCTTGAAACCTGCCAAGCTCTTTAGAGACTGCTTCTCTGATAAGCCAGCACCAAGCACAGCGCATGTGGCAAGACAACCAGTAGATGTGGATTTTTATTTCAAAGGCTTGTAGACCACGTCTATATTCTCCACTGTGCATGTCACCAACAGAGAGTCTATGGCAGTGAAAATTCAAAGATAATACCAGAGCCTCCTGTTATTCAAGGATCATAATCTACCTGCCTACAAAACCGGTATGGTTAATTTGCATATCATCGCTTATTAACTCCTGTCTACCCTCTGGTGTGTTGGAGGTGCTAATGAGCAGTGAAATGAGTTAGACATTGCAAATACAAGGCACTGAGAAACATGATAATTAATCTCTAAATAATGGAGATTGGGAAGGAGTTTAAACTACCATCCCTCTCGTTTCCCATTGCTCCTACCTTCATTTGCATTGAAGACAACAAAGATCTCTGGTTACAATCAATGCATATTCATTCAGGGACGAGGAAGTAATGCATAGAAATCAAATAGAGCGCACCTTCTTCTGCCTTAATGGCTGGTCATTCTAGAAAGAACATGACACAAAAACTAGTGTTCATAACCTGAGATCTAATGTAGACCTGCTTCAGTTCCTTTCTGTTCAGATTTCTCTGCTAAAGTTTAGCAGAGCCAGTTGTGTGAGCTCATCTTCCTTCTAAGTGTTTGTGATCTAAGATGCAGGGCAAAGTAAGGTGTGTAGCCCCAGAGCTAGCACAGAAGGGTTTCAATTGAGCTTTTCCCCATGGTACCATCTTGTCAGTCTCGAAGGCAGAGATAGTTAAATATCAGCTGTGATAATTCTGCCTTCAAAATATGGAAAGAATTTGGGGCATCTAAACATGATGGCCCGTAGTTTTCACTAGATCTGCTAATATACATAAATTCAGAATTACCAAGCCAAGATATAAGCCTCTCAAGTTGTAAGATATATTTTTACTACCATGAATATGCGCTGTGCGATTATTATGCACAACATATGGAAGAGACTAGATATAGAAGTCATAGCTCAGTGTTGATAGGGATATCTTGGAAATAAAGATAGGAGTTTACAGGCAGGAATTTGCTACTTCAATATACAGCTGTCCCTTCACATCCATATAAGGTTTGTTCCAAATTTTCCTTGGATTTCCTCAGACCACAAAATTGAAGGTCACTCAAATCCCTTATAAAATATGGGCTAGTATTTGTATAGAAATACACAAGCTCCCACTGTATTTTAGTTAATATCTAGAAGACTTATTATACCTAACACAGTGTAAATGCTAGGCAGATAGTTGTTGAACACATTGCTTAAAGGATGTTTAAAAAAAAATTTTTTTTCTTGTTTCAGAACTTTTGCTTTTCTTGTTTCAGGACTGGAGCAGCATGTGGTGCCAGGGATTGAACCCCGGTCCCTGCAGCTGCTTAAGCTTTCCTAAGCAGGTGCTTTAGACCACTGAGTCATCCTGCTGGGCCTCACTTAAAGGATATTGACAAGAAAAATAATCAATTCCGCCTGTAATCCCAGCACTCGGGAGGCTGAGACAGGAGGATCAATGCGAGTTTGAGACCAGCCTGGGCTACAAAAGTGAGCCCAAGGTGAGCCTGAACTGCATAGCAAGACCCTGTCTCAAAAAGACAAAAAATAAAAAAAAATAAAAAATAAATAAAATAAAATAAACCTCTAAAAAAAAAAAAGAAAAATAATCAATTCATGTTCACTACAGAGAAAAAATTTCGATGCCAGTATTGCTGAGGCAAGTTTGGTTAAATCCTAAGATGCGCCCAACACAAATACAAAGGGCTGACAGTTCAAAAGCTAAAACCACGTACAATGGCAGTAGCAAAATGAACATGGTATTCATAGAAAACAAGTTAGTGTTGTGCCACATAGGGATGCCTTTGAAGCCATCTTCAGACATTTTAGACCATGGTAAGGACTGACCTTTAACCATTTATTCATATATCATTGATTTAAATCAATCCCCTTAAATGCGCTACCCCAAATCCCAATATTAAAAAAAAAAAAAGTCCACAACCAGTGGAAAGCTTGCAGCAGGAGACACTTACTAAAGACATATACATGACTAACATATTAAATCATATTTTTAGATGTAATAATAAGTAGGCCTATTCTAAAACTTTTCTAGAAAGATCTTTGATTGACCTAGCACATGACTTTAAGAAATAACTCAGTTAACATTATGTTTTTGTTTGTTTTGTTTTGGTGCCCTAGATTTATAATGGTGTGTTCTGGAATTACTGTAGTAGAGTAATCCATTATATCTGAACTAAGTCAAATCTTTACCGACATCAAGAGTTTTAATGCAACCTCAGTGAGTCTGTGGAGTCCTTTGCCAAAATTTTATAATTATCCTCTGCTATTTGCCATTAGTACTCTTGCAGATTTCTCCCACCACCAGTAATGTATAAGAATTTGCTTCTTCTTTACAATTGCTTGGGTAACACTCCTTCGTTCTCGTCAGATTTCACTAACTGGAAGAACTGTGTCCCCTCATTAGCACAACGTACATTAAAGTTGAGAGTGAGTCGCTATTATGCATCTTCCCAAGAGTACATTTGAAGTCTACTCTAAGACTAATGACTTCAGCACTTGTGTCCTCACGTGAATGCTGGCTGTCTGTTGTACAAGATTTGGATGGACTAATAGAGAGACAGGGCTCAGAATCCAGTAAATGGAGACTGTCATGCTTTGCTGAAGTGTTCCATGTCACACTTTTCAGATTTGAAAGACCAAAGATTTCTACTTGGCTCTGCAGAATTCATTCATCTTGTATCTTCCTTAGCAAATCTTTTTTCCTCTGACAACCAAAAGTCTTTTGGTGCCAAGCACTCTTCTATCAACTGCAATGAGAAATGATTTTCTGTTCTTCACCCCTAGTATGAGACCACACAGTCAAGATCCACTTTCCATATTAGGAACTGAAGAAGAGCTGCTTGTTGGCACGTCAGGTCAGATGTATATTATATACACTCCCATGCACTCAGCAAAAAAGAAATTGACAAGGCCCACGGTTGGATTCCTGGTACAAAAAAAAAAAAAAGACTAAATGGAAATTGTTCCTGTACAGAATAACTCAAATTCCATGGCAGGCCAATTTCAAAGTATTTATTGTGCTTTTTTCTGTACCTAGCTTGAATAGTTTCCTTCATACGTGTTTTTGGCTTCATGCAAATGGTGACACAGTCATTACTGTAAACAGCTCCTTCTATAGTATAACAAAAGAGTGAAGCTTTACTTTCCCCCAAGTTTAATAATAATTCCTGTTTAAATAGCTTTTCCATATAGCCATGGTCAACAAACTTGTATCTATCTATCTACCTACCTAACTACCTACCTATCTATCTAATATATATGCCAAAGGAAATTTTCGGTGTAGAGGCAAACAAACAAATAAACAGTTTGTAAAAAAATCCCTCAACTACAAAGAATATCAAGGCTTCTAGTTGCCTGTGTTTCACTGGCACTTACCTGTTGAGTTCTAAATCGTTAATAATTTTCTTAATGCTCTGCACTTGACTAAAACATCTCCTCAGCTGGGCCAAGTAGACCCGAGTTACATATTCTGCTCTAGGACTGAATGATTCAGTGCGGAGGCTGAGGGTTACCTCCTAGAAATCTGTGCACCTAAGGGGTCATCTACTTTTTAGACATTGGGAACTTGCATTTGCAGAACATAAAAATAGAGTGTATTTGGCTGTTTGAGCATATCATTCAGATCTTTCTAAGTTTATTTGGCTTGTTATCTTGCTTTGTTTCTTTGTTTATTCTATTGCTCTAGGGCTTTTTTTTCCTTCTGAGTTGGAAATGGAAAGCTCTGTTTCGCTAAGACTATGGGGATTGGAATCATTCATGTCCTTTGGACACCACAGAAAACTCCAGCGAACACTAAAATATCAAAGGTAAATCTTGGCCTCTTTATTCTAACATATGCAAAAAGCATCATGGAGAAGAATGGAAAACATAGCTCTCTACATTAGGAAAACAAGATATAGGCAGATAAGAAAGGGTAGCAAACTGTGCCTGCAAATGCATTATCTCTTACTGCTAATAGGAAGTGTTTTGGCCTTACATTCACCATGCTTATGCTAAGTTTAGATGGTTCTGTAGCTCTGGTCCTTAGTGGTCAGGAAGATCTTCAACATTGCCTAATTCTTGATGGATGCCTTTTGGAGCATCATGTAAAGTGAACCTGGAATCAGGACTTCTCTCTTAAAGGACAGCATTTTTGATGTGTAAGCTTAGAAAGTTCTGGTGAGATTGATGGTTCAGCTCAGAATTCTGACATTTGGATTAAAGCAGTACAGAAATGAATCTTGTATTTGACATTTAAAAGGGAGGCTTTTCTACTGACTGTAGTTTCCTAAATCATGCCAGAAGGAACTGCCATGAAAAAATGGCTTGAGAAATCACTTCCCATTCGTTTCTATGTTTTCCCACATTATGACCAATGAACTGAGACCTGGAGTCATTACATACTTGGAGCAGCAGCAACACACAAACCAGTGAAGCGATTCATGAATACTAACAATCATTCCCTTTATATACATACAACAGCAAACGTGGACTCGCCAGCCACATCCGCTGGGATCTTTAAGAAAGCATAACATTTGGAATTGCCTTTCTTTCTTGTCACTGAATATGTGTGCTTCTTTAGTTCTTTTGAAGAAATAAGACAAGCAATAGACAGGTACTGACTGCCACTACTTTAATGCCAAAAAGAGCATTTCAGTGTTTGGATGGAGGATTCCATGGAAGTTCAGGCTTCAGAGTATTTCTTCTGAAATGCAGCTTGATTTTGTTTTTTTACACAAGTGCATGACTTGTTAGTAAAGGCCAACGTGTTTATTAAACCTACTAAGACTATTCTCTTTTGAAATTTTATTTTTATTTATTTATTTATTTATTTATTTATTTATTTATTTATTTTTTTGTCTTTTGGAGACAGGGTCTCGCTATGCAGTTGAGGCTGACCTTGAGCTCACTTTTGTAGCCCAGGCTGATCTCGAACTCGCACCAATCCTCCTGCCTCAGCCTCCTGAGTGCTGGGATTACAGGCGTGAGCCACCACGCCCGGCTTTGAAATTTTATTTTTTTAATTAAATTTTTTTTTCTTGTGTCAGAACTTTTGTTTGTTTATTTATTTATTTTTATGGCTGGCTCA